>JAODIE010000007.1:5773142-5849136 GCA_027575565.1 Diploeciton nevermanni
ATTTTACATTTGAATTAAGGCCGGAAGTCTTAGAATGGAATGTTGCATATATTACAATCTTAAGTTCCTGCTCATTGTTTTGTCGGCAAGAGTGAAGCTTGATGAACATTCCATTAAATTCCACTGAATTAACAGCACAACATCGTCTATCATTTCCTCGTTGTTGTTTACTGGTTTACTGGTATTAATAAAGATTGACATCAATGTTTTTCATCACAATAAGTTGAAATTCTCCAAAACTTTAAATGTTCTATTCTGGATTATCTTGCGTATACGAAAATGGTTAAACACTTGATAACACAAAAGGCATCGCAATTTGCATCCCAACACAAAACTATCTCGATGACGCCGTAATTAAACGCCCATCTATTTTCCATTTCACACGCGTTGTTTGGCGCAGGGTAGTTAATTAAGAAGTTTTCGTTCTTCCAGCTCAACATCACTGCGACGTCTCGTCTGTAAAATAAGCTAAAACAATTTATTCCGAGCCATAATTAGACAAATATTCTTCAGAACTTCGGAAAACAAAGCGTACAAAAGCAACACCCTAAGGCAAATTAAGAGTAATTTCTCACAAAATATTGAAGAGTAAAGTACAGCATGCTAAACAAATGTTTTAAATCACCTAAGTTAATTATACAGTAAATAATAAAATATTTGTTATTTGTTGACTAAACACCTTTAGGGTTAATGTATTCAAGTAAACAAAAAGCAAACCCTATAGTTAAAACCTTCTGTTATTATATATTACTTAATACTTAATAATACTTTACCCGCTGTAGATTATGAATTTAGTTTCGTTTGTTCCACAATGATTAAAGTTAGAACATTTCAATATGATTAATTAATGCTTCAATTTTCACTACAATAAGTTGAAGAATTGGTGTGGCCGAAGTCAGATAAAGTCTTCCATCTCACTGATGTTTGTTATAAATCATTTGTCATACTTTAAATCATTTCGTTGTTTGAACAATCATGCTGCATTAATATTTCTCGATTGTTTGCGCTGTTAAATAAGGTATTTCCTGCACATTACCTATTTCTCGTTGCTTCTTATGATATCTTGTTATTGGATACTTACCAAACATAAGACTTTATTATTGCTGATTGCATTGTACTTGACATTTTTGCGTTCTGGCACACATTCGGAATTCTTCGGGTGCTTGTTAACGCTGCGTGTTTTATGTGTTTACGATAAAAATGAGATTGCAAGCTACAATTGAGTGAAGCTACATTGTAAACAAGAAAATACAATTTAAATAAAATACTTTAAACTTGTGTAGTATTTCACAATAAATCATTATTGTTTGACGTTTCTTTTTTTGCTTCAAATTATGTTTATTTCTAGATTCTCAGTGTAAATCGTTATTAAAGAAGTTTCAAAAATTTGATGTTAATCAAATTATATTCTGTTGCGCACAAAGGTGTGCGTATAATAAAGCAATCACGTTTGTGTTATTTGAACATTAATTGGTCATCCTTTTGATCATATGCTTACAGTTGGGGTTGAATTGATAATGAACTGATGAAAAGAGTAATAACCCAATTCCGACATTAATTGTAACCGAGCAGATACACTCTTTGTGTACACTCTTTAAATATTATTAGGTTATAATTAGAATAAAATACAGGTGACCAATATTTCTGATTAAATCCTAAAAATAGCTGTGGTGATTTTACTCTTATCTCACTAAGAATCAATTTCATTTATTTCCTAAAAGATGGCACTGTGTACACTAAAATAAAGAAATAATTGAGTGTAATCTAGAATAATATTATTACTAATTTAACAATTAATAATTTACTAAATAAATTTTATTTAAAAATGATTACATACACTTTATAATTACAAACATTATATTACAGAACATGTATTCATATAACAAAGCATCAGCTGAAAGTATGAACCAACATTGTTCCGCCTGTGTTGTTTTAATCCTAATTAAATATCTCCATTTGATTCATTAGCATGGCGATAATTTAAATTATCATTCCGCATCCTATGCACGTGCTCACCGCTCCGGCACATAGCGCGGTAGCCAAAATTTCAACGTGTCCTCCACAAATTGATACGCTCAACGCCCACATAGAATCCTGACGTGCGCGAATTCATTAGTCGTTGGGAGGACAGCATACTCGCTCGTTAGTTTTTTGTTCCGCTGGAGGATAATTTAAATTGGTGGATGAAATTGCGGAAGATTTAGTTCAGATGCGAATTTAATAATCACCTGTACCACATGCAGATTATCATGTGTGAGTTACTCCAGAAGGAATTGAGAAGACAGGATGTAGTTGGGTATTAATGAATTTAATAATTGTAATATCTTAGGTTTAGAATGCCACATTCGTATGCTTTCTTGTTTAATGTGCACGTCTATCTGACTTTATGCCAGCCTTGACAAAAGTAACTTGTTATTATCCTGGTAGAACATATCAGTTGTTTTCCTGCGAGCATCAAGCAGCCATATTCTATGTTCGAGAAGACAGTTTATGAGCTTTGTTATCTTTATCGCACTAAGTTTGAGTGTCAAGTTGATTTTATATATTTTTATGAACAATATATATTTGGTTACATATACTAAGGAATTATCTGTTTAACTGTCAGCTGAATTCAATACTCGATAAAGTTTACGAAGAGAAATAAGTGTCTGGTATCACAACTCTAATGAGCAATTGTGAAAACAAACAAGAGAAACATGAACATATTATAATGAACTAAGTAACCCGACTCTCCGAAGTTGCTTTACCCCGTCTCGCAATCAACCAGAGACCTTATGACAGATCGGCCTTTAAAGCATACTTTGGTTATAATATTACGATAATACGAAAGTTTATACGACGTAAGTTTGTTTGATCCCCAGGACAGAAGTAAGACGATGTAGAATCATGACGTGCTGTGTTCGGCTGCCGACACCGTCTGTACTCCATCGTCGTCATCTCGAAGACAATCACACTGTAGATACGGTTCCTCCTCCGGTCTTCGTTTGTGCTCTGCTCGTTTCTTTGCCTGTACACGTTGTTACACCCGTCTCATGTATGCGTAAAGGTATACAATGAGGCGAGCAATGCCCGAAAGCAATACCCAGCTGAATATAATTTATTAATTGGTCCTGCTGTTGATGTATACATCCAACGCGTTTGATGAGGGTGCCAGGCGCTGCTCAACAGACAGGATCGTCTTATGTCTTCCGTCTGGAGTCTAGATAATATCTCTTAAAACAAATTAGTGCTCCAGTATAATTGTCTTTGTCACCAAAACCGTAACAAACAACTCTCTAGCGATGTTTCCAAGTGACGCTTTAATCAAAGCGTTAATTTAAACTTCTTTTACTCCGTCTAATCCTTTTAATGTGACAAAACTCAGGCATAGTACATGTCAGACTTTAGACTAAGCGATAATAAGCGCATTTAAATCTGGCGGGACGATTCAAGTCGAGCTGGATTTATAGCAGAAGTTATGCCAGTGCGATTGCACTTATGCAAAGCGATAATGTAGAGAAGCGCATTCATTTCATTTGCTCGTTATTGAATGACATATTAAGCTCGTACATCTAGTGAGTTCATCGCACGCGGTGCGGAAACCGGTCATCTTTAATATCTTCGGCAAGGTTAGGACCCACCTTGTTCGTTTGCACCTGCCACTCTCACTCGCAGCATCCTATGCGTATAATTCACCACTACCGACGGCGTACAAACGCAAGATGTTCTTGTGGGCTGCGGGAGATTCATCAGCATCAGACTGCGGTCATCGACAATGAGCGCCCTGCTGAAGGTAGGCGCGGTTAATGCGCAAGACGAGAAGACGTCGTTGCGTTCAGCGAACAGCGTAGCTCTTTTAAACTATCTCACTGTCTTCCTGTTGGACGCCTGAATGTGGACTAGAATGCTTTGATTTACCATTGCATAGTGCGTCTCACAAAGCGATCCTTTGTGCAAGAAGTTGCGGAGACCTTTGCAATTAGTTACGATTCCTAATAAATTGAATGAAAAGAAGTACATAAAGAAATAAATAAAATATCCGTGTTTGGCTTGGGTGGTAATGATCACATAAAAACATCTATTTGAGTTCAACGTTGCTAGTATTATAGTGTTGTTTTTTGGTTATTTCTCTCTTGAATTGCTGTATATTAACGCAAATTGCGAAATAAAACAAACAATCTGTGAGGTACTGTAATTATCCAAATATGCTGTTTCTCTCGCGTTCGGTGTTTGCAGAAGGATAATGCAAACATTCAAATTGTCAATTAAAAATAATTTACAATCTACAATTAACAGCAAGCGTTAAAGCGATTTTCTCTGTTTTTTTTTTGTTGATCTGCGCGTTGACTTAACACATCGGTTATCTTAATTTAATGGATTTTGAGTCAATTTACTGTTTCTATCAGCATTTAAATTATATGCTTATTTAGTGTTGATCATATGGATGTGCTTCTATTTTAAAATGTATCATCAGTAGCATCGTATTCCAGAGGCTTTAGCTGTCTATCTTTAGAAGTACTTTAACACTTAAATAATTGGCTCTCTTATTTATGTGAATATCAAAACAGAGATAACGTTAAATTAGTGTAAATCTCAAAGTTAATACTCGGATTGAAATAATAGATTGTGTGAGAAGGTGTAGAAAAACTGGGTGAATTTAAATTAACTTCGGTTTTAATCTAAATGTAATAGTGTTGAAGAGTAATTCAGATAATAGCAAATATTCTTTAGCATTGCAAATTATCGTTGATAAAAACTTGTTTTATTATGGTGCAGATCGATAAATGCTTTGACTAGACTTTGACTCTATAAATTTGCATAAATTATGACCAATAATAATTAACATGATATATCATTGTGAATCCTAATCTGTGATTGATTGTCTATACCTAGATTTAATATTATCCATCTTAAAGTGGTGTAGCATTTTATGGATACAACCTTTGTAAGGTTGATAAACATTAAGATATTTTAAAGCTCTTCATGTTAGAAACTTTAATTTCTTTTAATATTCAATAAAAATACCAATTCACAATTTTAGGTGTTTTCACGTTCGACTTGTTACAGTTGTATGAAGATAGTAGACATTAAATTTAAGAAATAAAGATTGATTAGGTTTCCATATTGATTTAATACTGATATGCATACAATAAGTACATTACTAATATAATCATCAATAAATAATGAATGATTAATACAAGTTATTAATTACAACTTAACCAATTGGCCTGATGATATAAATCTCTTATTTAAAGACATATATAAACAATAATGAAATTGAAAGTAAATTACTTACAAAAAACAAAAAAAAAATATGCGGAAAATTAAAAAGTATTTTTGCAAGTACAGCAATAAAATCAGCAAGAAAAAAAAAACACAGGAAAATCCATTACAACTGCAACGACTTCAATTCGTTCTTTTCATTTTATGTGAGGCGCATTAATCATTTTTTGTTCTTCTTTGCGCCTTCTACTTTACTTCACGGTGGAATATTTAATTTAATAGACAACAATTTCCTTCATTTTCCTCGTCGCTACACTGTTGGTCTCGCGCACGATTTTTTTGTTTGTATGAACATTTTCAGCTCTGTACCATGCTGTTTGCCGTGTTGCGCTCTTTTTGAGGCGGCGGCGTTTGTTCTTTCACTTTGTGTGGGAACATGCGCAGTCATCATTTATTTCATCATAAAGGCTGTTAAATGAAATTTTTAAAATTCGCACCGGTGAGTAGGCGAAAATTCTGCATAATGCACACTGGCCGCATAATACACATGATACCAAATTTGAGCTGACAAGCAAAGTTACAAAAAGACGAACAGAAAGGATTTTTGAGTAGCGTTCATTTTTTTACCTGACTGAGTTTCTACGTTTATAATAGTTTTGAATTAATAAATAATAGTTCTAACAACGTCGCTCTACATGTTTGAATTTGATTCATAGATGATTTCTCTATTTAGTTTCTGGATTGAGACTAAATTCCTCAGGATTGAAATTTGTCTCCACCTTTTCTGTATGCATCACATCACTCTAAATGCAAGTCTCAGACTCGAGTGCAGCATTTGCATTCCACAACTTTGTGTAATTTAATCAACACAAGTAGTAGTTTACCAGGATGAGCAATGCTACTATGTGAACTCTCACTGCTCCCAATACTTATAGAAACCACTCTCCAAAAGGAGCTGTCCGGGGTGAAAACTCTTCTCGGTGGTGGCAGGACTTCTTGACAGATAAATTTACTTAGTGCCATAATCGTTTCTCCTCACTTCGCTGCCTGCTCACTTGTGAGCATCGTAATTTTTCTCTGTAGTTTTTTATGGTGGCCTCGTTTGGGCAGGCAAAATGAATGCAAGTGAAAGCAGTCATTTTCTACACCAAGAACTTTGAAACTTACTAAATGTTCCACATAGTGTTAAAAACCTTGCGTGCATTTTTCCAATACTAATTATAATTTGTAGATTATCTGCAAGTATCTAGGTCTAAATTATATTGTCCTCTTCAATTCCTGTCTTTTTGGAGGGATTTTGACAGCTTTGCGCACGAAGCAAAATTTTAATAATGAATCAAACGTCAAAATGACACCAAGAAAATAATTATACTCTGTTTGTGCTCATTCAGCACTATGCAATGTTCATTTCATGTTTAAATCCTCAAAAAATCCTTCAAGTCGACATTTGCTCGATTTCCAGCTCATTGCTCAGCATTTCACATTGCAACAAATTAATTGCTTCCATCTTCAATCTTTCCAGCGCCACACGCGGCCTTCGGTATGACAGAATACAAGAAATAATCAGTTTTCCTCGTCGTTTCTTCAACCGTTCAACAGCGTTAATAGTTGTTGTGACGTGACTGTTTGCGATTATATGAATACGAGTGACTTCCAGCGAACATTTAAGGAATAAGCAATAATAATGCATACCTCGGCAAGCGCGAGCGGCGACGAAAGATATGAATTGAGAGCGGCGGAAGTGAATGCAAAAGTAAAGACGTACCAGACAGCGTGTCGCAATTCGCGGGAGCATGTCGAGGCGACTAATTCAAAGTCGCACTGATTGCGCCGTCGACAATACGAGCAATTTGCCAAGCCATTACCTAATTGACTGCTGACTCTGCCGACTCCTATTAAATAGTAATTCATCTCGGTGGCAATGCTGCAGTTCCTGCTTACATCCTCAAGCTGCCGCCTCCAACATCACTAAACGTACCTTCATCACACCTTTTGTCACGAAGGACACGAACTAATCTTTTGTTATCTTCTAAGTCGAGTGAATTTAGAAGGATTTAAGTAATTAGAAAATATTCTATGCTCTTGTATTTTTCTCAGAGACTAATGAAATTCTTATTATCCTAGTTTCTAGTTAGCTTGTTTCTCAAAGAACATTCTTGTGTCATTAGCCAATGATAAATAATACAGGAAGAATAAATTGGGAAACGAGTCTACTAGAATATGCGACTACCACGTGCACACAAGATCTACGTTAGAAAAACTGCTGAAATAATAAATTAGTAATTTATTAATGAACAACTTTTCGCATGATTTATCGCCGCGCCCAGCAGCATGTAAAAGCGACCAGGGCGATAACGGGCCAAGGACTAAACCATGTGCTAACAGCTGACTCGCTGGCGATGTTTGCTGCAGCCGGGATTCTACGAAAAGCCGCAAAACCAAAAGCAGGAAGCTCAACTTTTGCGTCGGCATATCGTTAATGCAGATTATGTTTAATGATTTATCAAAACAAGGTTGCTCCACGCTTGATGCTCTAGTAATTTTGGTACAGTTATATTTCCAGTTTGATGAACTGGCAGTAAAATGCGAATTTATTATTCGAAATTTTAGACCTTTGGCATCACTTTTCCATTAGATGCACTGTATGTTGCATTTTGTGGTGAAATGGGACTTCCAAATGTTCTAGCATTAAATTGGTTTTTGTGGCAATTGCGGTTCTAGAGAATTGTTAATGATTTAGGGCTGATTTAACTATTCATGAGCATAATCAACCTACTACTTTGTTGCAAATTGTAATTAGGAAAGTTTTAAAATTATTTACAAAATATTGTGCTAATATAGAATGGATAATAAGTTATCAAATAGATTGGAGTTACAACTAGAAATTTTATTACAATTAAAAATAATTTTTTATTGGTGTTCATATAAAAAAATTTAATTATATTAAATGTATTTTATAATTAACTATTTTCTATGCTATTTGTTTACGTGCAAATCTAACAGTTTCCAACAAGAAACTCAAAGCTAAGAAAGATTTAAGTTGCGGCACTGGAAGCGCCATTAAATTGAGATTATGTATATTGTCGTCAAATTTAAAATTCAAGTGCATTAAGTTCCTGAGAATTGAGGGCTAGTTTCTAACCAAACTTTCGTGACAACCGCCTCTTACACTTGCTACAAGTCAACTTTAAAAGAAATTAAACAAACTCCAGAAAAATAAAAACTCTATCAAATTACCACCAATAATAAAATGACATTTTCACACCAAATCACTACATTAGTTTAACGCATTCCCCTCAAGTGCCAAACTAAAATCCTACAACTTTTTCATCCCAGCCTAACTTCAAGAAGATAACTTAGGAATAATAATGATCAACGAGGTTTGCGTCGAAACGAAGACTGTGTGTCACCTGCAGGTACTTAAGTAGACAAGCTGGAAAACTTAGGTTCTTACGCAAGGAATAAGGCTTGTGAGCCTAGATCACACCTAATATACATAACTCTTTAAGTCTATATGCGTTCATAGTGCGTATAATATTTCTTGTTTTGTATTCGCATTTGTTACTCGACGCAGTGAGGATCGGGTGCTAGGTGTGCTGAGATGAATGTGGCATGCACGAGTGCAAAGCCTAGGTTATTCCTGCAATGCAGGTGGACTCATACAAAGTAGTACAGGGTGTATGATATTAATGACACATTAATATGTAATACATTTAAATGATCTCCCAAGCATGATAGGTATTAATATCCCAGTATATTCTCTTTGAATTTGTGTTGGGGCAATGTTCGTGCGTTTATATAATTTATGCAAGGTCACAGAGACGTACTAACCAAGCTTGAATATATAATTATTTATTACTTTTCATATATCGATCTGCTTCAGATGTTTGTCTAGAAATGATTAATTTTTATGGTTTGATGTTAAGAAGCCATCTCTGACTTGAAAGAGGATTATTTATCAAAGTGTCAACAATCATTGACATGTAAATTTCACTTCGAATGCTAATACCATTAAATGTAAGGAAACAATGTCTTGGGCGTATGGAGAATTTGAATAAATTGTTTATCTCAATATAGCATAATTTCCAGCGTTGTAAATATTTCATTATGCACATTAATAAATAATGTGGAATATATACAGAATGTAGGGTATGTAGTACTAAAGCTAGGAGTGTTTGAACAATGTGATACAGTGATTGCATAATGAGGTTGGCTCAGAATGGCGAGAAATCAGCATATGATGGTTGGTAGTCCTGTGTGTTGGTTATCCTTTTGTTCACGGCGCGCAACGATCAATGCGATTGCATTTCCATTAATTATAATTAAATCCAATTCCAGTCATAATTAACTTAAAATCAGATTTAATTAAAAATTTGGTTTCCCCGAAGTTTCCGCTGCGCGTGCAGTGTTTTTATTTAATCATCCGATAATCCAATTATCTTGTCAATTTTCCTAGGTTTGCTGCTTCTGCATGTGCATTAATTTTACATGTAATAATTAACAAGCCTAATGTAACAATATATCTTATACTAATAATAATGATTTTCTATTTTTTTGCTATCTCTTAATTTGATTATTTTATATGCAACCAAATAGTTGGCGCACCTTGCCAACTCGAATAATAAATCAATTTAATTAGAACCCAATCATCAATCAATCAATTTTCACGCTGGAATGAAGCATTCAAACCGTTTGTTCATGGTGGAAATTGTCATTTCTTTTCTTTTATTTTTCGCTTTTTGCACGCTTTCGATATTTTCTATGCAAGAATCTTCCGTCGCCGGAAAAACGAAGGCAGAGTAAGAAAAGTGATAATAACTCATTAAAAAATCCATTCTTTCCGATATAATATCAGGACGATCAATGTAAGCTCGGACGAGTGGATGCGAACAAGAAAATCAGAGGCGACGACCATCAACCGATGAGAACGGCAGCAAGGTCCTTTTCGGAAATAGACCGGAGGCGGAATGATTTCGGGCAGCCGGAGACGCTTTTAAGAGAGTGATTAATGTGAGACGCGCGTCGTCTTCTCATCATGATACTCGTTAGTACGTCTCGCTCACTAAGGAATTAATAACGGAAGTGTTATTAATTAACTTCTCTCTAACGATGAACGTTCTTTTATTTTGCGCAGTGTGCAATTTTTATATTGTGCTTTAAGACTGAACTCTGAACACTTTAAGTGCTGGCAGTTGGTGGATTGTAAATCATTGGTCATAATTGGCATTCAAGTTCAAAACTAGTAATTACTCATTAGTTTCCAGTTTATTTGGGAAGTAATAGATCAGAAATTAGGGTTAATAGTATCCATGAACAGATTTAACGACAGTGCTAACGATAACGTTTCAATATTGGACTGGTGCTCGATTTGCCAGGCTGCAATTTGCAATTACCGGTTACCGTTACATTCTACGATGCATATAAATCTAATTCAGTTTGCTTTCTATTGCAGCTATCCAATAGCAGTAATTTCATTATTTCACTTTAATTAACTCAAAATAAAAATGCTTGCAATTGAAACAGGTTGCAAATACAAAAAACACAATGCAGTTAAATTTAAGAATTCAATAAGTAATTGCCTAAAATTAATCTGTATTGTCAAAATGTACACTTTTACTAAAGTCTAAAAGTTATAGGAACAGAATAGCACTAACATAGACTTCCTTATTAGACTTCCTTTCCTGACCTTGGGTTACTACCTTAGCAAAGAATCTATACATGCCATTTATTATTGAACTGGTTACTAGTGGAATTTATTTCATGCAATCTTAATCGATAGAAAAGGAACATTAATCCCATGTGCTTAATCAGACAAATCCACCTCTTTATAATTATTTCGAATCAGGTTAATTAACCAAATACATGGAAATATGGATATAGTGATATTTAGTGCACTGCTCGAGTATGCAGACTGCACACGTGGATTAGTTTAGTTAGGTGTTTAAATACTTCGCTGCTTGCTTAATCGAAACTTTCCTGTACGACGTGTGTAGTTTGTAAACATCGAGAGCATAAACAACGCGAATAACTAGGATGGTGCTGCGCGTAAGCAGCGGAACAAAATCACTTCTTATTAATTAAATGCAATTACGACCGGAAGTGACATAAATTTCAGCGCTACACTTATTGGATGCATTCGCGGCTTTTGTTAAAGCAGGCTGGGTGCTTAAAACCGCAAAGCGTACTGATAACATTTCGGCGGTGGCGACGCCGTCAGCAGCGCGATGCTCTTGAACATGTCGGCTGCATTTGATACGGCCGTTTGCGATAAAGTTTTAATGCGGTTTTAAATGCCACCCTTATTCACCGAATGCGCATTTAAAACTTATCGCCATGGTATTACTTTGTATTTTGTCAGTCACTTGACTTGTGTAAACTTAACCCAGCGGGAATTTACAGTGTCGAATAAAAAAAAAAACAATTAATTAAATATCCGAAATAGCTTTTTTATATTTTTGTTGGTTGAATGATACAAACTAAATAAGAATTTTTTATTTTTAACGTTCAGATTCATTCACTACATATCCTTAAATTCTTAAATTTAAAGGATTTTAATTTTGAACAAAAATAAACATTAGAAATTAGATAATTATTACTTAAAACTATTTGCACTTACTTTAATTAACAAAAAATCACTGTTTTATTATTCCTGGTCCACCACATCAGCAACAAAATGACTAAAAACTCTTGTTAAAGATAATGGATAATACAGGTGCTATGTAATAAATTATTTCATACAAAATCTATTAAAATTACATTAGAAAGTCACAAATACAAGATGAACCCTGATTTTTAAAAATTTAGTAATTTCTCAGATTGATAGATGACGCTTCATGCACTACAAACATTTAATAAATTCCAATTCTATTCTCAAAATATTTTTAAAAGCAATAAACAGAAGGGTGCAAAAGACATCAATCTTTTAAATCCGTCTAGTTTCCTCTGCACTTCTTTCAGCTCTAGTGTTTAGTCGGCGATTTAAAACCAAACACCTCGAAGCCGCTATGTTCTGCACACCGTTCAACGAGCTTTTGTTATTGCGCAGTCTTGATGATAAAAGATTACCGTCGCATATGCACCGGACGTTCGTCGGGGCGTTGAGTAAGTGATGTCGGAATCGAGGAGGATGACTTGTCTTTCGTGTACATTACGGTGTGCACATTACGCTAGTGCAACAAGACGAAGAGAAATGACTGCAGCAACCTCGGACTGCATTCCCGTGTGGCAGGTGCAACCGCAGTATTTCCACTTCTTTCGTATCACCTTGCGGGATTTACGCAAAAATACACAAAGAACCTTGTGGCCAAGAAAAGTAATATACGATGTGGTTTATTCCCTAGTGCATGGTGTTGCAAAACAAGTAAGACGTATTGTGCTTAAAATTAACAAATTTTAACCAATGATAATAAATGAAATATTCCTCAATATTTTTGTTTTATTACCTCGATAGGAAAGTACGATATATGTGTGCACTTCCCTAACGTCAATTAAGTATAATTACAAAGACCTAATTAATTAGAAGGTAAATTAATCATTACTTCTTAATCAGATGTAATCAGTGCACATTGACTACAAATCCATTTATTAACTTTTAATATACAACTTTAAGTTGCTAACCAACGCTTATCTACTTAATCCTTACATCCTGGGCCGGGCGATTTAATCGCTGGTCTAAGTGTGCGTAGTCAATGCAATAAATAAAAATTGCTTTAGTAATACACAAACAAAGTGGTTAAAGATCATTTGTATTAAATAATAGCGCGCAATCGTAATATACCTACACCGATAAGCAGGCAATTAATTTATCTCTGAACATTTATGTTCGCATTATTGATGCGATTATAATTAGAAGAAGGCCGGCGGTCTTTCAGTGCGCATGATCGGGTCTTATGAAGTGTGGTAACATTAGATAGACTTAAGTAGAGTGCTTGTGCAACACTGGTATTTAAGATGAATCTATCTAATTCTAATGATATGGCTTAGTTTTCGGTATTTTAAGACGGCTCCAGGTTGCCAGGTACAAGTCGAATTATAGCGATAGTTTATGGCTTATAATACAATCTAAACGATTAGTAAACATTTCTATGCGGGTGTGCGAGAGTAAGAAATTAGCGGCGAGAAGAGAGGCGAGAATTGAAAAATAACGAGGAAGGAGACAATTAATCTCGGATTAAATACGAATTAACTTGCTATTTGTAAGCAGAGTATATGAGATTAGTATGCGTTGTGAATTAAGTAGAGCTGTAAAAATTTCAATATTTTACCAGGATTTTAAAGAGCTTAACCTTAAAATATTCTTTTCATTCATTAATTTTTAGTAAATAATAATTCTTTGCATGTTTTTAGGTTGTAACCTACAAAAGTGCTTGTCAACTTTTTACTTTGCATGACTATTTTGAGCAGTTACATGTTAGCACTCGGTTAACCCCCGCCCCCGTCTGTAATATTTGCAGAAATGAGCCACCAGCAAACTGTTGAGTTTCTGCTCGCGCGCACGCTGTAATGGGACGACGATAAGATGGCAAATGACGGTTATTAAAGCGTCAAAGCGATTTTAATAAGATGAAAAACGGGAGGCAACGTCGACATAAGTGGTGACCGCCCTTACTTGCCTGTAGGTGCGCCATTTAAACAAACATACGTTAGACACACGGTTCCCTAGCACGCAGTCATTTTACAAACGATAACACGTGTGATTTACCTGCTTAACGTTTACTTTTTTGGAGCTTGTGTAATTTATATAATGCAATTAAATGTCACCATAGCAGGCAAAAACAACATTAAAAAAGTGCGAGAATTTTTGATTAGTGACTTTGTTTTCAGCCGCCCTAGTTTTCCTTGTGCACCAGGTTGGTTTTAATTTCTCCGCTCGCTTTTAGCGCTTTTGCATAGATCTCAGGCGCGTTCACGTGATAAATACGGGTCTTTGGCCCGTACCTAGCTAAGGTAAAGACGGCGAGCAATCAATGTGACGGGCTTGAACTCGCCGGGCGGGAATTTACATAATAAAATCCAAAGACGTGCTTATTGCGCTTTAGCATCCCTTTCGAAACTATTACCACCTTTTGGGTCGAGCGCATAGCCTGCCACTAGACGTCGGCGGTCTGGTGACGGTGTTGCGAGGCTCTAAACTGCTTCTGATGATACCATCCGATCAAATTCCATTCTAAATAGAGTGCTTAATATTGATTTGATTAGTCGTCATCGGCATTACGCCTACTGATTGCAATGAGAGTGCCTTTGCTCCCCTTTAACAGCCTGCTGGGTAGCGCAGTTGTGTCGCCCTATGATTAGCTTCCTAATACCAAATTGGATTTTGCGTTGCGAAATTCCTCGCTGAAGCTTATTCTCTATGCAGATACCAAATAAACTGTAAAGACCTAATTATGAGATTTTAAGAATTCCGAGAATCTACACAACTACACCACTACATTGAAAGTAACGAAATCCTCATTCTCAGATGTTAATCTTTTGCTATGTGCGCACCGTCAACTTTAAGTTTCAACTCAATGTATTCTCATTGCGTTGTTTTAAATGAAAATTATTAAACGCCTTCGTATCCGCCAATACTAGTAAAGTACCTACAGGCCCGTCAAAAAATGCTCTACAATTATTTCAGCGTAATGCTTTTCAATTAACTAAGCTTGCACCAGTTTAGAGAAGACGGTTTTCTTTTCAATGATCAGCATTAAGTTTTATGTGTCTACACAATTTGAGTCTGTGAAATTAAATTCTTGGAAGCGCTGCGCAATGATCACGCACTTTGATACTCGCAGAAGTCTTTAACGCGCACGAATCACTTAAGCACGAAAGCTGCCAGACAAGTAATGTTTACGCAAGCAAAGACTCCGCCTATATGCGTTTACATGAGATATAGTTCTGGTCTAATTAACCGGTCGGCACCTGAGTGAAATGAGAAATAAGTAAACGATTTTTAGAATTTAATCAAAAACATCTATCGTCTACATGTAGTTCAATTAAGTGGATTGCAGAGTACACACGCTAAGATAATATTGCATCTGTCATCTTTCAAAACCAACAAATCATAATGCCAAATGATGAAAATGTATCAAGATCAACGAAAAAAGTGGTGAAATTTAAAATAATTGTTTTTACTTTACATATTCAACATTAAGAAATGTTAGCTTAAGTCATTCGATATATTTCTCAAGGTGTTTTGATAACATCTAAGAATTAATGATTCTTTATTTATTACTTGTATTTATGTTATCTCTATATAAAATCTCTCTACAAATGTGTGTTTCGTTAAATTGTAATTATTTCCTGTCAGTGACAATACTAAGTGATGTTAACTTTTTTCTACAAAATGTTTCCAACGTGTGCTTTAAGCAAAAGCAGTTGTTTCATTTTAAGAGTCAAGGTTTATACTCAAGAAATAAATATTCATTTTTTGCATTGCTGTAAAAACGCGCGCAAACCTTTTTGTCCCGGAGTAGTTTCGAGAGGGTAGGAAAAATATGAATAGATTCTTGATGAGTTTGGGACATTCTAACTTTATGTAGAAGTTTTCACCGCAGCATGATCACGCAGGGCGCGCTACAAATCAAAGAATTGCAATGAATGAATGAAAGAATCAAAGAAGAACTACCAACCAACCGCATTGAAAATAGACTTAACAGCGTGTGCGTATACAAGCAATTGCAGAGAATGTAATGCTTTTGCATTAATGCCTGTACGCTTATTTACAGACCCTTCGTGATTTACAAAGTGTTAACAAAATAAATACAAAATTTTTTCAAAGTAATATTGTGTCATTTTGTATAATTTACATTGTCAAATACTTGTTTTGTGGTTAATCTTAGAAGAGTTGATGTTGAGCAAGTTTTAACTTTATCATCCTGTATGTTGGATTAAGAGTTCTTGATAATTTCGTAAATACTCGACATTTCTCTTTGCTTCACTTTTTCTAGACCTTTATCGATGCACAATGCACTTAATTTTTCTTGAAATATCTTCATCAGTGCAGTGAATAGACAAGGAATAAAAAAATGAAATAGAATTTACAATAAATTCTTTATTTGTCAAAATTTAGATTAAAATAAGTTTGTGAAAATATGATTCAAGTTTAAAGAAATAAAGTGTATTTACAATTTCCTTCCAAGAAATTACTGTTTATCCCAACTAATTCAAAACATTCGCCATCGCAAATTGCAACTTGAAAATCACAGTAATCAACAATAAAGTTGAATTTTCCTCCATATTAAAGCATTGTCTGCGGCGTACTTTTCCCGACTTGTTATTTGTTTTTGATGGTTACTGTACGCCTTGCGAATATTGTATTGCATTAGTGCTCCAGGAGAATGTTGATGCGCGCTTAAAGTTATACATACGTATTGTATATATATATATATATAATCGTAATTAAAAGTTAAATAAGTTCTGGCAAGTTTCAGGCTGCGCCGCGGTAGAATTAACTATGGAGTGTATCCACACAATCACCAAACTTTAACTCAGCTACCGTTTGTTATATTGTTGTTTACTCGTTGATCGTGTTGCGTTTTTCGTTCTCTTTTTACGTTAGGGATTGAAACTAAGTGAGTACAATGAGTTGTTTTATTTCGCGGTTAGCTTGTTAGTTTCCTAGTTTCCGGACTTGCCATTTAGGTCTGGAATAGGATCATTTTTTTTAAATGTTCACCTAGAGTGGCTGGAATTACTTTTTCGAGTGTTAATGCTACGAGAATGAGATGAGATTATCATTGACATTTTATCTTTTGGGCGCTAGTTGTTTTCTGCAAGTAAAAGTTTAATAATTGTTGAACTATTAAAATATTTTTGTAGCATTTGATCGTAAGTGTACTGAAAAAATATTAATGACAAGTAGATGAAGACTGCCTTGAGCGCCGCCTTTAATCAAAAAAAATAGTTTTATTACTATGTGTAATGTTACACATTTGTGTGTAACCAATATAAATATCAACCCATTAATATAAATCTTGTTGTTTAAATGTATTCTGCCTTTGGATGAAATATTTTATTGTTGTTTTATTTCAATGACTTAAAGCACGTAATAGACGTCAAACATAAAAATGATTCAACTGAAAAACATAATGAAATAGTACCTCATTTAAGTCTAAGATACTTCTTAGGAACTAGCCCATCTCATTATTGATGAAAATGAATCAAGAAGTAACAGCATGGAGTAGGTACGAATGTTCAAACACACAAAGCACCGGAAATTAAAGAAGGAATTGACAATGTGAAGTCTCGGAATGTAATTCTGTGTAAATCTAATCAAGAAACGCATCTTGCTGTTTGCAGTGTTTTCAAGAATCTTTGTACCTGAATCATTTCATCAAAAACAAACAAAATTCTCAATTGAAATGACTCCATGTCCTTCATATTGTATACCACACAACATGGACGACATGACGACATTTGTGTGTAAAGTTACTTTGTAAATTTATAACTTTACAGATCACGTGCGAATCGTGCATTAAAGCTACGCATGCAAATGTGTCGAATATAAGCGCACATAAAAGGAGAGTACATCATTCTGCTTTTGAAATACTAATTATGGGCAGTGCATTGTTAATTATGGTTCTCGTATAAAAGGAACCCTTCCAACCCGGTAAAAGTATTAATTACGAGATTTATCAGCCTGGACATAGATGGAATGAAAATGCAGCCTACTCATAAATAGACCGTTTTATCACAATATTGCTTGTTACTTGAAATAAATATACAAAATTGTTATAGAACACAACAGAATGGTTTAGAGAAAATGTTAGGTTGTCATCAAATGTTATTGCAATTAAAAATGAAATAATATATTTTTTAAAATTAAATATCCTGCCAACATTCTGAATATGTGTAGATGGGTTTTATTTTATACGAAATTGTTGTTTTTATATCATCTGCGCAACAATTTAGTACATTTTTAGATTACTCTTAGTACAAAGTGGGTCTTTACAATATTACTCAAAGATAAAACAGGTAATTTGAGAGCACTTACGTAATGGTAATTAGTTTCTTTGTTGTAATCACTTTAAAACAAAGAATATAAAATTGTTACTCGCACGATATAAATGGCTTCCCTTCTCCGTTACCAGCACCATAAAAGTAAGTTGTTCCCTAATTACACACATTTTTTGTAGCAATTTCATTTAACTACGTTCCATTTTATTTTTTGCGATGTACTCGTTAGTTTTAAATATGGTTGTACAAATCTCAACAAATTGAAACTTAACGACGAGTGCTAGCTATTGTAGTTTGGCTTAAAACAGGCATAAACGAAGACAAATTGTTTTAATTTTGCATTTGCTTAATTTTTCATAATTAATTAATTTAGGAACTATTATAAATCATTATTATTTAGTGTTATTTTGTATAAATACGTCTGTATATCTAGCATCATTTTTCAGATTTCATTGCAACATATTGTAATAATGATAAAACACATCTTTCACTAGTTGGCGAAAATGTGTGTATTCCATTGAAGCTTGAATAGCATTTAGACGTTTTTGATGACATTCTAATTGCCCTCATGTGCGCCTCGTAATTTCACGCTAATATTTGCATTTTAACAACTTAGAAAACCAAGTCACCACTCTGCGGCTAGCGTGTATCGCATGGCGGCTAGCGGCGGCGGCCGGTATGTGGAGCAATACAACATCTCAACGAACAACAGTACACATGTTTTCAAAGCACACGCGTATTGCCTTCGATGGCTGTGAATATGACGTAACAACAAAATGCATAACGATTAATGACTGTAATTAGGGCAAAAAGAAGTCGAAGTGCTCATTTCCTTTGACTAATAATGCCAACGTCCAGTTTAGTGCAATGTTTTCAGGACTTATTGGATTTAAAATATTATAGATATGATTGCTAACCGGACTCGTTGGAAACAAATATGATATTTTTAATGGTTTATATTTTTATTGTTATATTTTTGCTCTGAGAATCAGAAATGCTGAGAATGGATGCAAGTTACAATTTACCGATCTAATTGATATTCGGACCCATTCTCTTTTGGTTCCCTGCTTGGTATTCTTCCCCATTGTTCCAGTCAATTGGATAGATACTGCTTGTAGAACTGGCTTGATTATATTAACTATTCTTGGTGATTATACAAGAAAACATTTAGTTACTTTTCCTTTCTCTTAACTATTGTAACATGTTTTAAACTAAAAAATAATAACTGATTGATAATTGTTAACCTCTACACTCTGCGAATAAAATCTCTATGATATTTTATTACACAAATATTGAACATTTCTGCGAACATTTTGTATCTTCTCCCTTCTCTTTCTTTGAGGTCCAGTTAAGACTGCCAAAAACATCAGCTGCATGTTCGTCCAGAATGTTGAAAACCTTGATTGCACTGCAGTCTGCTCCAGACGAGTACAATAATCAAAAATCAACTTATTCCAGAAGAATAGAGCACATTCCTTAAATTACATTAACCACCTGTTTTTTTTCCTATATCTTTAATTATAAGTAGATCTTCTATTCACATAATGAAGACGTAATAAGGGAAGATAGCCCAGGAGGAAAGCACTTTTTCTAATTGTCGACCGGAAGCTTTGCTCGCTGCTACGGATGCGCATTTGACGAACGATACAAAGCCCACAAATTAGTTCGGGGATCATTAATCAAAAAGTCGAATTTGCAATCTTACTAATTAACGATTTACAATGGACAATAGATATTGCTAAAACAAATCACAAACATTCAAGTAATCGTTTCTTTATTATTTTATATTTGTATTTAATTAATTAGAAATATTAGGTTCTTGTTTTTGTGGTGGGAAAAGATCATTAACATTTTAGAATGTAACGCAATGCGTCGTTACAAAATACCTTCATTGTTTGCCAGTTTCAATTTGAGATCCTATTGGGAACTAATGGAGGTCTAAATTGAGTTAAATGAAAATTAATTGTTCTGTATTTAATTCTCGATCTATTAAAAATGACTGGGTTTTTTCCGCTCTCGTTCGGTAGCATCGTTTTCAACTCTATACGATTAAATTGAAAGCGCCACGGGGCAATGTCGATTATAATTAGTTGAATTCCGTTTTAGTATTTTGCTGGTATAACAGCACGGTGTGGATATTTTGATACTTTTCCGGACACATTCGACATCCAGCCGGTCATTAATTACGCGCCACATATGGTCGTCGGGATTATGAAAATTATTAAATAGAACACATTTATAAACGAGTGAACTCTGAAGACCAATGTATACCGCTCGCTAAATTTATTGATTGATAATTTATTGTATGGTTATTAAAGATTTATTTAAATTGGAACAATTTATGTTGAAAGTGGAAAACATTATAGTGCGATTAAAATAAGTGTTTCTATGATTTATTTATGCTTTTCTTTCTTGATAACGTCGTCTATGTGTCAACAAAACCAACCCTCTGAATTTATTCCTGGATTGGTCCTAAAAACGTCGTGAATGTTCCGGGCTATTAAATACGTATTTTTCGATATTTTTTCTCACGTCGTTCTCAACACATTACCCACTTCTTCTGTGGTTTCAGCGTCAACAAATTACAATTTTCTGAATAGCCCCCTAAAAGCAACGTTCTTCTTATTACACTTCCTTTATTCGCATTACCTTAATATAGCTATAAAAGTTCTCGACGCGGGCGCGTGTGTTGTAATTTTCAACCACAAAAAGAATCTGAAAAGAAAACCAGCAGGCGTAATATTTTCTCGGGCGGTATGCGAACGCCTTAAATGTTACACGCTACAAATTGAGTGTTTACACTTAAATTCGGCATTGGCGCATTAGGGCTGCAATATATAGTCAGCTATAACAAATGTTAGTAATAGGTTTGTCAATAAAAAGGTTTGATATTAATGCGTTATTGATCTTGATCGTATATTAAGCTGCCTTTTCTTGCTACTTCTATAACGCAATGCAGTTTCAGAAATACAGGAAAAATTGTGATATTAAAATGAATTTAATTTCGTAGAATTGTGGAAATAAATAAAGTGGTAGTAAGTAAAAAAGAATATTGAATGCTCCTTGAAGAAGAAAGTAAATTTAGTGGTAAACATACAATAACAAGACACAATTTACTCTACCCTAGGACATTTGACAAATTACAGTAGATTTATATTGGAAGTACTGCTATTGAAGAAAGAATTTTAGTGGCAAGGTAGGAGAACCAGGAGAAGGGAACAGGAAATTTATCAATACTAACTACAATTAAACCATTCAAAACTATCTAAAAATTTATTCAATTTCATTTTGTTCTAAACATCTTGTATTTTATTGATATTTTTCTAGTGCTTGGCTATTTTATTACTATTTCTAGGCATGCCAATGTTGGTTCTGATATAAAAAGAATCATTTTCTAGTTTCACTATTTTTCTTACTTGGTTCTTCGTCGCGTTCTCATAACAAACCATAAATACCGCTCAACATGCAATGTGTCAACGAAATATGAAATTATGTTCTTTGCCAATAAATCACAAACATGTCGAGTCTTGCCCTGTAGTTAACATTCAGCACAGCAAAGAGCATCGCATGCATACCTCGAGGTTCTCCTAGCCTTTCAGCTGGAAAAGACTTACCATAAAACGTACGCTGCAAATAAACATGAGAAGAAAAACGAAGTAAACAACACATAGCGGAAAATTAAAAATTATGCAAACAGAACAAATTATGATTTTTATTTTATGCGGTGCGTGTGTGTAGAGCAGGACATAAGTCTCTCAACTTCAACAACCATTTCCGTACGTTGAGTAATGTAATCGTAAATAATGAAATTGGATAATTATATGTCAAAGTAAAATTCAAGTTAGAAAACTTGAGATAAATCAGCGTATCTCTTGTGATCCATCAGAAGAAAACGTTTTAGTAATTTGAGTAATAGAAGTTATCCGCGCAAGTAGAAGAAACAATTTGTGTATTCAATTAAACTTTTTGACAAAAGTAATTTCTGTCTGAAAGTATTCCAGTTTTCCTAGAGTGCTTCTGAACGTTTACTCCTATTATTCATCCGTATTTTATGCAAGTAATGTCGGTACCGCTTGTTGACGTGGACAAGGTCCATTCATATTAAATTTAATTAATTAGTAAGCTTTGGTATTCTTTATTTCTTTGTTTTACACAACTTTTATAATTGCTATTTAAAGTACATTTTATACCTAAAATTACAAATTAAATTTCATAAATTAATTCAATCTACATTGAAGATTGTTGACACACAGAAAACTCTCTTTTCCTTTTTATCTGTCAGTGGACTGAGTTGTGGTATTGTCGTCGGTAATACAAAACTACTCATCCTCGTCCTGCATCTCGAACAGAGTCGAAAAATCGAAGCAATCTCGGCAGAAATATCCCTCGTCCGCCAATTGTACTTGGAACATTGTTGGACGCCAGCAATTCGCAGTAATCGCAGCAAACTCATAGATATTGTCTGTGAGGAAATAAAAGAATGTCCACGTCGGGTGCACTTGTGAATTGTGGCCAAACGCATTCAGGACGAACGCATAGTGCACTTGGTCCGCTTGCTAAACTGTGTATTGTGCAAAAATTCGCTGCGAGCTTGCACTAAAGTCGAATATTCGTTTCCTATATTTCTATCCGCATCGAGCACATATGTGGGGCTTTTGTTGGTTATTTCTGAACAATGCACCAAGTTGGCTACTAGTGTTTCTGAATACACAATTAATCATAGTGGATCATGAGGAATGTGTACTAGTTTTAAATTGTAATAAATTTTACACAAGTTTATAGTGGTCTCGACCCTGAAATTTTATCATATGCATAGTACAACAACTTTAGTTGAGAGTTTAAAATTTAATTGGAATAGAGAAATAAATGTATTTTGTCATTTTTTATTTCGTGAATGAATTTGACGTAGTTCAATAAAATAACGATTTGCAGATAATTAATTATTATCACGTGCACTTTTACTAGGTTGATAATAAATCACTCTATGGGCATCCGTATACGCATGACTGACCATAAAATATTTTTATAATCTTTTAGAAATTTGTCCAATTTAACGTACATCACTGTCATTTGCTAGTCATTGTCAACAAAATAATTAATGTTTTGTCTATTTCATTATTAGAAGTAAATATTTTTTTGATATTTTGCTAATAAATAACAAACTTCGATTTAATTATTATATTCGTTCATCTACAATTTATGTAACAATTTGAAGGGCTACCATTTCAAATTTATATTATTGGTAGGCACATGCAGATCTTGGGTGGTCGAGTATGAAAACCAAATGAGATATTTAAGTAACAAATTTCTCTTTGATGGTTGTTTCTCGGCCGCGAAAAAACATTGAGTCATTTATCTTGCTTATTCGACTGAGGGCATCAGAGCAACAATACCGTGGATGGCGTCGTTCAACGGTGAGGAAAATGCATACGTAGGTTTCTCGTCCGCATTGGCATGTATGCGAAATAGACCTGTGAGAAGGTATGAACATGTAGGTATATGTCACCTTTTTGAAATATTTATGCATTTTACGGATGAGTGATGACTTGATAAAAGAGTAATAAGCTGTTGGTATAAAATAGTTACAATGCTAGGTCATATTTGCTAGACAAGAGAAGAATACGAATTGTAGAATTTACTTCTATTTTTTCAAGAGGTAATACTAAAATATTTAATATTAAATAAACTTTTAAATATAGCTTTAACCAAAAGCAAAACATTAAACTGATGTTACAATTCTTAAAATCATAATCTAACAACGTCTTAGTTTATCTTACCTTTGTACTAGTGCTGACACATGTACAGTGCACATTGATAAATTCTAGTTTAGTAGATTGACTACGTTATAGAACGGAAATAGACTGAAGGAAGGAAAGCTTGATTACAGTCTTGCGTTCGTATTGTCTGCATGTCTACTTATGTCGTGTAAGTTTTTAAAACGCCACGTGACGTCGTCAACGCACCAGCAGGAGAGCGTCAATTATTTCGGCGTGGTCAGCCTTCTCCGGTGATAATGAACTGTTAAACGGAAACAAACCCTTAATTAATGGAACCTCTACCTCTCATGCAGTGTATGTTTCTTTATGTTCTTTTCTTTATGTCTCATTTTTCAAGATTTTTGTTTTAAAATTTAACTTAAATTGCAATTGCAATTGTTTTCTTGTATCTACTTAATTAAAATGTCAAGACAAATTAACTGAACTTCGGCAACATTTCTAAATCTCATGTAAATCCCTGGCTAGAAATTAACGTAATTAAAAACACCGAAAGTTAATCAACGTTATTTACACGCTGTAGTCGAATTGTTTCCATTAATTTTACACAAATGTTATATATTAATGTAATTACAGGCGTTTAGGTTAATAATAAATCATCTGTTTTAATTGTATTTATTAAATCAATACCGATTATTCAATCACTCGATGCCCACCATGAACAACGTATTAATAGCTTGATATTATTTAAAGTAAATTTCATCATATGTATAAGAACCGGGTAGGTAATATGAAATACATTTCTTCTTCATATTTCTACCTGGCTGAGTAGTAACACATATGTCCATGCGCCATTAATAATTCCGGCCGAAAAATGCAATTAAGCTCAGCGCTCAGCTGCTCGACAGCACTTGTTATTTATTATTAGCTAAACTAATAACTAATTTCTAATTCCAATTTAAAGCAGTGCTTATTTACTCTACGTTTACGCAGCCACCTTCTCTTATCTGCAGATAAATCTCAAGGTGAGTTTTTGAGCACGCTAGGCTGCCCTGCTAACAAATTAGTCGAGGTGAAAGATGTAAATAAGTAACGAATACGCTGTTCACAAGCTCGACAAGTAGCTGGCCAAGCTAAGGAGATTAAGATAATAAAACGCATTTCGGTTTAATATTTATTATGTTTTAATAATAGACGAGTTGAAGTTGAATAATCAGGCATTAAACGAGAATGAGTGTCATATTTCAAGATCGTTATTTTTTTTTAATTAATGTTTGAGGCTGGATTAATATATTGCTGAATTTAAATTTGTATTTATCGTAATAGATCTGGGAATTTAGTTTGGGTTGCATGCTTATTTTCAAATCTATTGATACCAGCAGAGAGATAAGGAAAGGTCTCATGAACTCATTGTCACTACGACTATACTATAATATTATTATCTCATTTTGGTAGATACAGTACCTAGTGTTTTGCAATCTTTAATATCCAAAACTAGAACTAGTATTGTATTAACATAGTACATAGTCACATAGTAACATTTCATAACGATTATTTGCCTCTAGAGTCAGCAAAAGATTAAATTCGTGATAATACAAAACGCCGGAAAGGATTTAGCCAAAATATAGAAATTCCCGAATACACCTCATTGGACACTATCAAATTCTACGGTTTAGGATTCTCATTTCTAATTTAAGAATTTCAACCAGTTTCAATTCTATTAATAAGCAGCATGACTTGCAGCTAAGTCAGTACAGATTGATGGCATTTTTCGAATACTTTCTTGATAATTTCATCAGGTTGTGTGCACTCTAAACTTTAGAGGTGCTTGTACATGCTACAAGATTACCGGCGTTTATGCATGCTTTCTGGCCTGGTACATGCATAAGCCAAGCGTACAATGTGTGTCTGTTATAACGTAATATCGCAACATCAAAACGTCAAATATCGGATTATTAATGTTCGGCGCCGTTGTCATGGGCATAAGGGTGAAGTGTAAACATGCAAAGCGCTAATATTGTTACGCGTAAAGTACACACGTGCATGTGTAATAAGTAATAATCTGGGTTGTGCCTGCACAAAGACAAACATTCTCATATGGAAAGTGTTAACTGTAATCAATCTTACATTTGGTTCGAAATTGATGGTTGATAGAATAAACAAGAGTTGTTGATTAAATTGGCACGTTTCTTTTTCAACATTTAAACAAATTGACAAAAACATTTGTCTAATGAAGGTTAAGAATACCATAGGATTGCACAATCCAGAGACACATTGAAATAAAATACCAGTACCTCATCTTCCTTTATAATCAATAGTTAGATACTGCACATCTAGTTTCTATTCATTTTCTGGTATTCATTTAAGACGTAATCTTGAGTAACTTGTTGAAGCCATTGCCATTTTACATGCTAATAACTAAATGTCCACAGTTGCCACCGGCCATCTCCTGCTGTTACCACCCTATTTCGATTATCTCCAACTAAGCATTGCTCCTACGAAGACCATAATATTATGGATAACGCGTATTTTGTCCTGCTGAAGTCAATGCAAGTTTTAGTTCTTCGGACCATAGTTAGGATCCTGTTCTCGATGTTCCCAACATGGAATATCAGGCTACACTGTCTTAGGCCAATGCATGGTCTCCACAAGTTTAGCAACTTCGAGACACTGCTCTTCAAGAGAATACGTGAGCTACACATTTATGAATTTCAGTTATGGTTGTCTTATCAGGTTTCCTCACAGTGGTTACAATATTAAATTAGAACTTTAGCAGACCATGCCAAGTGTTATTTTCACAATTGGATGTCCTAGATGGCATAGATTGTAAAAGATTTAAATTATTGCGAATAAAACAATATTTATTTGTCTACTCGACTGAGCTGACTTGACTCTTAAACCATCGCGTCATGACATTCACTTGACATCCTTCTGTTGTTGCCCGCTTTTTATGGCTGCTTTTACATCCTGAGTAAGATGTTATTTTTTATTGGAGGAGCTTATGCTAGGTGAGTTCCATGACACTCGAACGAAATCTCAAGAGACTGCCTCTCGATACCTATCTTCCGCACCGCTCACTCAGGTTTCCGAGTCAAAAAGGTGTTTTTTGAGAGTAAAGTCAAGTGCACTTCGATCTTAGCGATACACGTGGGTACAGCCTGCAGAAATGGGCATAAAGCTTTTAAGTCTTTGTCCTTCTTTGCAACATTTTCGTAGAGACAACCAACATGCAAACGCTAACGCTAACAAAGCCCCACAACTTGAACCTCTTCAAGTGATAATAAATACAAATTGGGTCAGTACGCTTTGAGACTCAAGAAACAATAAAAATCGGTTCTTATCGGAAGCAAATTGCACGGATCTGATAAAGTTAGTTTGCAAATTATTTTAAACCATAGAATGTGTAAAGTTGTTTAATGTTCCTATAACTGCAACACTCGTTTACGTTTGTTCTGGTTCTGATAAGTATAACTACACTTGTTACATATTATAGAAAAATTCAAGAAAAAATAAATTGTACAAGTAACACAGACACAAATGATTGCGAAGCGTGTCGCATCCGGTTAGGCACACAACTTTTTTGTTATCTTTGTTGCAGCAACAAATCTACTCTTAGCGACCACGTGTTATGTCTCTTTCAGACATTGAACATGATGATGGGGCGGCAGGGGAGGTGTCGGCGCTACTTTTAGTTTTGCACGTCCACTAGCCGCACACGTTCTGAATCCAGAGTACAACCGGAAACAACTGGCAGCACACAGCCAAACACACGTATTCACTGGTTGCTCAGATGATGATAACATGGTTATTTCTGGATGTCAGGAGAAGTTTGTGTCGCAAACGATAGTATGTCAAAGGTGGCGGCATGGTGGCAAAATCCTCATTTGTCTGTGAATTCAAATCGGTCTTGACATGTTACTTCCGGTTTTCCTTAAGAATATGGTGCCATATTCAGTATGCATCTAGAGTATTCCATCCATATGTCTCTCTAGTTTAGCGCAATATATTGATTTAGATATTAATTTGAAGCATCAGAGAGTTTTGTCAGTGGATTGGAGTATTTAAAAAATATAAGATATGTACTTGGGTAGAGTTTTTAGCACGTTTATGTTTATGGTATGTGGATATCGTCATCTGTTTTACCGTACGCTTTATCAAAAAGTCTCGCAATTCGAGCGCAAAATGTACATGCAAATTTATACCGCGGTATTTGGATTTGGGAAATATGTGGCTGGCTTGCAAATAAGGGATGTTGTATAGAATACGGGCATATGGGATATCCGCATACAAAATCTACAGTCGTATCAAGCATATTTTAACAAATTTCAAAGCAATATATAACTCAAAAAAAATCAACAAAGCAAAATATCTACACAACACAAATATTGATATTTTGCTGTAGTAAAAACCCAGAAAATCAATACAAAACTCCAAGCTAAATTATTCTTTACAGAGGCAGATAAAATTGAAAAAATACAACAACCTTTATAATTGTAGTCAATTTCACATTAATAACATTAATCATTAGAAGCAATTTATATCTGATCACACATTTTATTGATCAGTTAATGAACCAAATCTGCCACCTCTAAGTGAATCATGTATTAACAACTGTTTCTACCACAAGAACCACATGAACAATAGCATCGTCAACGTGTATTTATTTATTAGGCCAAGGTGCATCGCACGCATTGGTTGCCCATGGTGGGCTAACTTTGGCGTCGTATGCGGTCGGATTTGTTGGGGCGGCTGCAGCGCCAGCATCGACTTGTCGTTCGGACATCTAAACGCCGATGTGCATTTGTTTAGCTTGAAATAACGCGGTGTTAGCGGCGAACGCGGCGGCTGTTGTTCATATTCACCAGTTGTTGGAATAGACGCACAATAGAGAATCGATTTGTATTTTGTCGCTATTCGTGTAGTGCTAGCTAGTAGATAATTGAAGCTCAATCTGTGTGCACCCTGCAAATGCATTGAATCCAACTGCAATGCAGCAAAATTATGTACAATAGTCACTTTATCCCAGTGCATCCGTTTTGGCTCAGATTCTGAAACAATTTGTAGACCATGATGACACAACACTTAATAACTCAATGTGGTGGTTTGTTTTGGCGACAATGCTGATTAGAATTGATGATGTATTAACTTGAGAGAACTTTATGAGAAGATATTGATAGTTTAAAAAAATAAATTTTGCAAAACTTTAGTTTTTGGGATTTTTAACATGTTTTATTCTGTCATTTGATTTATGCCACTCTGCAATATATCTGCATCTCCAAAAAAGTGCCATGTAAATCCAATCAAATAACTCAATAATGATTTATGCTGAAAAATTTTGTTCTATTGTCAAAGGTGCATGATGCCCATTAATTTTACGCCATATTAATAGCTCTCTAATAGTGTTTCTGTTTTGTTTGTACTTTAAAAACATTAATCTACGCATTTGGCATGCAAAATACCGCCCTAAAAATTCCCATATATTCAATCCTGAATGGTGGTTGATTTGGTAGTTCTACAATATTAATTTAATACTTGGCAGCACACCTATTTACCTAGACTCTATCCTAATTATTGAATTCCGCGTTAAATTCGCAGTATACCATAATCACTTCTCATACTTTGACTCATGTAGAATTTGATTAATAGCAACTTGAATCCACGATACACATCTCTAAATTAGGCAATAAATAGTAGCAACACAAAGCGGGCGGAATTTACTCATGTGCATCGTATTAGCTAACAAATCACGACGATCCATGAAAAGACATTCCTCTAGCCGCCTCCCTGGTCTGTTGAAATGAGTTGAACGCTGTGTCCTGACGTTATTCGATGCGCGAATCACCATTTGCACTTACTGTAGGGATTTCGTATCGATACATCTGAAGTTACACACTTGTGCGCTGACTGTAGTTGTAATTAACTAACGCAAATGTTGGCAGTGGTGCCTTGTACCAGGATGCGAGAAATAAATGCAACATGCACAATGCTGCCGCATTGCCGACGTGAACAGGAATAGGTACATGTTTGCTCATAAGGCAACTACAAACATTACCAGCTTCTGTCAATATGTGAATGGATTTTAGATTCATCAGTGTTTAAACAAAAATTTGATTTGGTGGTTTTTGTGTCTGTTAATAATTTTATTGTGTAAATATTAAAAATATACAATAAGATTGCATCTTATTTTTGTTTTAATTAAGTTAGGATTCTTTGCAGGTGTTTTATTTGTTCTAGTCTTAGCTTTTAGATAATTTGATGCTTGCACTTTGTTTATTTTGCAGATAACAAAACAAAAACATAGCCGCATTCATTATAGCACATTAAAATTACTTACAGGTAAACCTCGTATGTTTTGCTAATGTATTCGTAGCGTAAACAAAAGCAACGATTTTTTTTATATGCATTAGCAGAAAATTAAATCTGATAATTTTTAAAATACTTGTATAAATTCAATAATCTAGAAAATTATGCTGTTAGTTTGTTTGGCTGTGTACAGAAGGAAAATGTGTAGAGGAGTTTAGGTGGAGGTGCCGCATATGTGCGTTTGTTGCCATGAGTTAATCAATTTCTAGGGTTGAACGCGTTGTATTAGATAAACACAATTGCTTTGTTTGTACGATGGCGTAAACAATGAGGAAATCAAATTTTCTTTTCAGAAGAAAAATTATTTTTTACATGCAATATTTTTCTTCTTTATTACAAATAAAAAATTGATGTATTTTATAAAATTTAATATTAAATCAGTCATCTCGTTGATATAGGACCGAAAAGGACCCGATGGGATCATCTGAACAAGTCCGAGCGTTTTCTTCGATCGTTTACTCCTTCTCTAACCAATTCGGCGCATAGTGAAGCCTTCGTACAGGATGTATACAGGCGCGTAAAGTTGCCTGAAACGGGTAAACTATCCCTCCTGTGGCCCGGTCTGTGGGTCATTGCAGCATTTTGCTTCTGTCCGGAATTAGAGGCTATTAGTAGCAAATCCATGTTGGAAAATCCTGTTTGCAACCGATTTTCACGCAAGCCCTAAAACTAACGCATTCGTACATGTACACTGCGTAAAATTTATGTCACTAGTAAATTATTATAGTCGGATGATAAATGACGGTTTACTAAATATGCATATATTTCACAATACTATATATGGCGTTGCAGGATTGAATCAAGTTCCAATTTAAACTTTGCTTAATTATGATAAATTTGTGCCTGAACTTGAATGTCACAATTGGACGGAAAAAGTTTGCCGAGGGTGATAGTTGGTTGAATGAATATTAATAATATAATTTTTTTAGTTGCGCTTGGATTTACAAGATGCTATGTTGTTGGATAGAAGTTGTATTCTGAAGAGACATTTTAACTAGTTGACAAGTTGAGCATAATAATTCCAGCGTTTATTTACAATTTTTGAATCAGTCATTGCAAGTAATGCATTGTTTGTTATAAGTTTAGATTTTTATTTAAAATTAGCAAATACAGCAAAGTGAAAAAATAATTTCAATAAAATATTAAGTCAAGTAGATGCTTCACTTTTTTCAACCACAATCCTGGTAATAATGAACCAAATAAAGAACGTATTTCATGTTGATAGTTACAGTACGTCACAACATCCCCAGTTAGCAGCAATAGTGCCAGTGGAAGCAGTGGTGGCGGCGCGCCAACCAGCGTCAGCATACTACCACAGTGAGCATACGTCGAGGAAATGCTCGCTGCGTCTTGGCGCAATTGCGCGAGCGCGACTTTTCACCGGGTTTTCACCCCCCGAGCGGCGGCTACGCTCAAATTCGGGCTCCAGTCCGCACTTGGCGTAGGTCCGTGACGGCATTTTTGCGCTCCCGCCGCCGCCGGCTCGCGCGTCGTGCATGTGCAAACTGATTAATTAATTCACACGCACCACATGCAAATTCCCACAAAGAACAAACACATCATAAAACCGACATATTCTCTCATAAAATATCACGTTTGAAACTGCCTAATATCAAATAAGTTGTTGACAAATATATTCGACTAGAGTCCTAGACATTAGATAATCTACAGGGTGTTGATGAAATCATAAGCAATTGTGTGTAATTTAATAAATCAATAATAATAGCACTAAATGTAATATAAGCATTGCTTGTCTTTGATAGTACAACAGAAGTAAGCCTAAATATTACATGGTTGTAATTGAGGAATCTATTAGTGATTCTTGTTATGAACGGAGGGAGAACTGATAATAAACGTGTTTACATGGCTGGAAGTTTGTGTTTACGTCGAGAGATAACAGTTTAAATGAATTTGTAGCCCATGGGTAACAATATTGCAGTTGACAGAGAAGTTTATTAATATCGAGGTGATTAAATAAACAAATTTGTGTCGCTTCTACAAACTTTGTATCCAAAACATCGACAGTTTGGAAACTGTACGCAACTTGTGACTTTTTCAGTCAACCAAGAAGGAAGTTGGCAGGAAGTTGCTAGTTGAAAATCAAATGCTGCAGATTTGTGTATAACAAATTTAGAAGTTTTCTTCTTCTATGCTGTGCGTCACGCGTGAGGACGTGATCATATTTGTTCAATTTTGATAACAGCCCTCTACCTAAACTGGGATTACCGTTTGTAACATATCTCTGACATAGGTAAGAATGGCTTTAATTAAAAAATAGATTATAAACATTATTTATTTCTTTTGCAAACCTTCCATTTAATAGAGTTGTTTTTAACCTTTAATCCATTGCTAAAGCGGTTTTCACTTTGCCATAAACTCTTGTAGAAAAGTAGCACTAAGGAAAAATAGAAATGAGTCGATGTGGAAATACTCCGCGTGCCGCTAAAAAGAACGAAAGAAACCAACGGTTATTACGTCCATTTGGTCATTCGTTTAGTTCAAACTAGACTGTACAAACGAACCATTTGCTTGGCGGGGCTGTTAGCGTACTTGTAAAACTACTAGGAAAGCAGGCGCTACCACTCCAACAGGGATAGCAATCCGTATAGGTATTGATCAATCCGTTAACGCTTCCTCAACGCGTATAACTAAACCATACACACTCCACTTACCGCCGAACGGTTCGATACTTTTTTTCGCAGCGGAGGCTAAACATTCAACAAATTTATGCATTATTACAGCAGCACTATAATCTAAACGCGCCGGTGTCTGCTTTCTATCATTTTTATTTGCAGCGCGTAACGATTGAACATGTTTGGAGAGTGCTGCAAGAGAGACATCAAAAATCAATTATTTTTATGAATACTTCTTCAATATCCTGTATTTTGTGCTGCGGCAGAGTTGTTTGCGTGTGTAAACTTTTGTAAACTTTTCATATTTTTGCATTGTTGGTAATGGAAAGTGTTGGAAGCAAAACTTTATACTGTGCTTGTTGTAAACCGAGAAAGTGTCTTGCATATATTTGATTAAATTTGCGTCGCAGGTAAAACTTAAATGACGCTACCCATGTTATACAGGGCCTGTAAGTAAATCCTGTAAGTAACGTAAGTTAGTAACATAACACATACTCAATTTATTAAATGATATTTGTTTGAAAAACACTATTTGAACCATTGTTGCAAAGATAAGATTTAATTAAAAATTAAAACATTTATTTATTTGTTAGAAAACCTTTTAACTTAATTAAAACCTTGCAAAATGAATAAACCTCCTACATTCTAAAAAACAGTCATACGTGGACTCAATTTCCCTATGGTAATCCCACAAACAGCGAACCAAAAAAAGACATTGTCATCATAAAGGATTGCTAGGCTGGGCAGTCGGTGTAGAAAGTGCGCCAATAAAAAATAATTTTTATCACTTCCACTTAGTACTCATGTATATTACATTCTGTTGCACCCTCCAATTGGTATGAATTTCTAACATGATGTAATAAAACCTTAAAATGTACCAACTCTCATTTATTTCCTCAATTGTAATAAAATTCCAAGAAATTACTTTATTTCAATTGAATTTTGATGATTTTCAATATTATATTCTCTTGCTTTAACGAGGTAATATTAAAGTTATGCTTACGTATTTTATGGATCATATCGCTGCTTTCAGGTTAATATTATTGCACAAAAAGTAAAGTATTCTAAAGATAGTAGAAGCATTCCACAGAAAGTGCATCGATAGTCGTAAGGACATAGTTTGCTCAGATGGGTATAATAGAATATTTATATACGCATTATTCCGGAAATCTTTAGATCGTCAAGAGGGAATGAAATGCCTTTTCAATACGCTCTGTACTACGTCTTTCCACTGCTCTATATGAATATATTCTATACTAATATTTTTCGAAAAGTACAGTTTACATTGTGTGTTGTCTCTATTTTCTAACATTTTTGTGAAAATTTTACAAGGAACCAGTTTGTTTGTTTTTCAGCAAAGAACAGTTTTCCACGTAATGGGCCCAAAACTTGTTTAATGTAGCCATAACACGTATTTGGTACTTAGTAGTGTAATTGAACTTAGTAGCACTATCCAATTTGGTTAACAAGACGTTTGAATCAATTTGCGCCCCCAGCTCTGCAAACTAAGTGAAAAACGGTCGCACCAACTTTGCTACTACTTTCAATAAGTAAATAAGCTGCCAAGGTGGTAATAACGTGAATAAAAGAAACATAAATTGGCAAGCATGGCATGCAGACATGGTAAACCTCAGCCAAGAATCGCTTATTATTTCTTATTCGACGCGTGTAAATACTCCCTGGCGGGGGGCCAAGATGCAGTAATGTGCGGTCGTAGCGCACCTTTCTGCAAGGCGCCGGCGACGGCTTGTGTACTTCCCGAAACGTTTTTCGATCGGAAAACGGCTCGACGCTTCGTGCAGCCGCCGGTCACGCTATTCGCCAACGTGCCGCGGTCGATTTGGGCCACCCTCCGAACCGTAATCAATGTATGCGCGCAAAAGCTTTTCCGGTTTTTCCTCAACAGTGTTAACTGATTTTTTTCACAAGTTGATTTATTTGTGCATTTAGTTTAACCTTCACTTGTATTATCTGGAACCAAAAAAAGTTGACTACATTGTTTATCGAATGATTCATTACTGCCATTAATAATGGCATACAATTAATCATAGAGTAATATTATTTTTCGAGCATAAAAGAAATATTGTTATCTGCATTAGATGGACTTTTGAAATAAAAAGCAATCCCCAGCAACAAATCTAATGTGATTTTTAATGTACCACTTGTGTGCAACGCCAAAAACGATAAAAACACGTCGCATGATAATATCGCGTAATTTATTCACATTTTTATTGAAGTCTTCATTAGGTATTCCTGGTAGGAATGTACAGTCTGGTGTGGGGTAGTTTCGTGCCGCCGCCAACAACGGTGCAGTCTACGAGACATGCGCATTTTCCACTGCATATTTGCAATGAATTATTAAATTTTAATTACTTTTATTTGCAGTGTATGCTTGATTATTTATTCTTTGTATGTTTGCACAGACTGCATAATCTACACAAAGGAAGATAAATTATGCTATCAATGTCAAAATGTAAGTATATTTTTGTTTCTCAAAAGCATAATATGAGAGAAAATATTAGGTGCTTATAATGTTAAATATATAAATTGCAATTTAGGTAAATTGTATTACAAAAACTTTAATTTGCTGCAACAACATTGTTTCATATCAATTTCTTTTCTCTGTTTAAAGTTATTACAAGTACTTGTGTACACGCATGTAAAACACAATCTTACAGTGGTGTGCCCTCAACACAAACTCGTTGTTTACAACATTTGTCAGACCGCTGGCAGAAAAATCTTTGAATCAATAGAAAATAATCTGAAACAACTCGGAAATGTTACGAGCAAAGTTGCAACTCGCACATGGTCAACGTGATTATCGGGTTGAAGATTAAAATCAACCAACATGCTCTTCTTTAAGTGAAGTAGTAGTAAATAATATACAATTTCAGAGCGGTAGTATAAATTTATTGCTTGCCGCAAATTGTAAATTGTAGAATTGTAGATGCACTAAAACAAAAATTGTATTTTTGCACAGCTAGGGTGAATGGATCTATAGATTTAAGTTTCATCTAATTTTTACGATTTGTTTCTCAATTTTCCTACAGTACATTTCTCACATTTTGCCACCGCATGCATGCATTTTTTACATTCTCTTCCCGGTCGCGCTGGCATGCTGTTTATATGAAAACTCTTTTACCGCCCGGCCATCCAGGCGAACGCCATGCTCTCCATCAAAATAAATGTTTCATCGTGTAAGTTATAAGCGTACATGATGAGATTTATTCAAAAGGACGAGATCCCGCGGGTGACATTCGGTGAGTCGCTCTGCACTTCTGTGCGCTACATACCGCTGCATCCTCTTGCTAGCTCGTTGTGAGCTTTTGCAAAAACCCCGATCTCTGACGAGAAGCTTTTGCAATCGCGTTTCTGACGCCCGGCGACATTCCGACATTCTTCAACTTACTTATACGATTTGCGAAGTCGTAGATCTCATCCGGAAGAAGAACCCAGTTTACTATAAGACTGGAAACCTAATTGAAAAAAGAAAGCGGAGAAGTAAATCACGGAATAATAATTTTCGCAGGAATAAATTGATATTTACTAAATTTGAAGTTATTTTATCATATCACAATAATTTAGATATATTTTCTAGTGTTTTGTTCATTAGAATTGTTTCTCACGCTAAAGATGTAGCAGAATTAAACAATATTATCTTTAAAATGTTTGAGTTTAAATATTATTCTTTCCGAACTTAATGTTCATTGAGTTACATACCTTACTAAGAACTATGATTGAAACTCCCTATTAAATCAATTAAAATTTATTAATTCATTTGTATTTGTTGCAAACTGGTTTTAATTTGATCATATAACTTTTCTCATATAAAAACTTTTAGAACACATGTTCAATCATAATAAACATACCAACTTTTAATGCACATATTGCTATACGTAGTAAAATAATGGTGTAAAAATCCTTTTAAAAATATTATTACTTGACTGCATCTACATAAAATTGGCGGGCGTGTTTCAATACGAGTCCAAAGTTGTAAAATGCAGATAGTCCTCCAACGAACGGAAGCGGCTGTATCTGCAAAACAATTTGTGTGTTCCACTCTTATTCCGTATTTTCAATGCGCATACTGGAAGTGCATTGGAGGAAAATGATAGAATGCAAATATGCTATATTTTGATGTGCGTAATTTTATACACATGATGAACACAAAAATCTTGTTGCTTCTTAATAACAATCTCCAGAAACTGTCATCTTCTTCATAGAAGAAAAAATATACAATTATTTAAGCAGGAATGTGATGACACCGTGTCAAGAACATGTAATAATATTACAATGTTGCGTGTTTACGTCACCTGTCAGATTGGAAAGTTGATGTCTTCATTAACAATTTTATATCGTGTTGTTACAACCATTGCCTGCATATGACCACTATAATTTGAAAACTAATTATAGTTTAATTACCAGTAATTTTTCGTGATACAACACCGACAATAGATTATTATTTTGTTATGTTGCTTTTAGAGTAATCTAAGAAATTGAAATGCACTGCATGTAAGTTTTTGTCATGGGAGCAGAGCGGGAATAAATTCGAGTTGAATCTGGAAAACAAGGCGAGTTTGTTGGAGTGCGCGATGGCACCACAACTGCCGCCGCCATAAGTCATAAATAATAATTAAAACAAACATTCTGCCGCAAGATAAACTCACTACCGCCAACTATTATTAACTTTTATAGCTAAGTTTAGATAGAAGCCCTGCTACAGAAGTCATAATTTGCGAAAGTACCAAAGTTGACGTTGAAGCACTAATATCAAGCTCGTTACGGAAAAGCTTATAAATATTTAATGTTTTAATGCAGAAAGCATGTAATAAATATATATTAAATCAAGTTTTTGAGTTTTTATGTATTTATTTCATGGTTTAGAGTTATAATAATCTTCTCAAACTTTTTCTGTTTTTTCTCAACATTTGAGATGTTCATTACTACATCTTGCGCTTTTCTTTTATATTAGTTAAGCGTGCATAAAGTTTAATAACTTAACGGTTTTAGTCATTTCTTAATGACAAGAAAATACTTTTTATACAAATTTAGTTAGTGGAAGCATAACCACATTTCGTGCTACACGTCTCTAACTAACAAAACTAAATTAACATTTGATAGGGCAACACGAATTTATTGTAATTTAATTTATTTTCTCTTTTCGATTGCCTGACTCGGCCTCTCCTAATGGGTCTTGTTTTTATGTGATTGTGATTTTCGGAATCGAGTTTGGCACTTTCCTCCACACACAGCTGCTCTTCCGTTTTCTTTTATTCTTCCTGGGCCGAGGGTTGATTGCAAGAACATTTTCTGTATTGCTTCAATTGCTTGCTGCAGGCAGCAGAAGGTATCAGAGCAGTGGTATATTTTTAAAATGGGGTAATATTGTTAAGAATGTCAGTAGAAGGCTTCTCCGTGTAGAGTTCTGAATAAAAACTTGGTTGCGTTGTTGGAACGCAGAAAAATCAGATCTAGAGGCGGCGAAAGCTGGAGAAATAGGTGCAACTGATTCTGATTGTGATTGAAACGAATGGACGGGGCACTGGAATCAGTGCCAACGCTGGCTTACTTCAATGCATCCGACTCGATTAACGCTGTAGCATTTTTCCTCAGTTTCCACTCACTAAGGCGAAGCCATGGCAACCAACTCGCCGCCCAGCAAACAATACGTTAAACGTATAAAACTGCAATCCAATAATATTATCCCCAAACAAAAAAATGCTGACACTCTTTTCGATAACACGCGCTTTTATGCTTTAAGTAGTCGATCGATAAATGTGCTTTTGTTTACTGGCCTCGGCACACGGTTACCTCATTCTATATTGATATTTCAAGCAATAATTATGTGGCAAATATTTACATTCCGCACAATGTTGTTTTTATTTTAACAATGTGGACACACTGTATAACACTTTTTGTATCTACTGCAATATAAGGACAGTGTTTCTACGAAAAGCTATCTTATTTAATAGCATAAAACGATAAGAACGTATAAAATATAATCTGTCACTGTGTAATTAACACATGCTTTATATTATTAGCTAATTAATATGCAAATTAAAAACTTTGCAGCATGATGATCAAGAATAAACCGAAATTAAGCACACCCATAATGCAAATTATACCAAATGTTATCAACAACAAATTCAATGTATGCCAGAAAAGTTAGGTTAACTGGTAACTTATTCTGGAGTTATACCACCGTAAATCAATTCGAATAAAGAAGACAGTATAAACTTCTTTCGGATTTTGTAAACACAAACAAAATATGAGACTTTTTACAAGCGGTCTCGATTTAGTCATATTCCCCGGAGTATAATGATTTCTAACTGGGCTTAAAATGTATTCGCAAACAAAAAAAGTAGCCGCACTGCCATGTTTGCGCCATTAAAAATTCTTATCGTGCTCTAGTGGCAACAACGGATGATCCTTCACTTTTAAATTCGCCATTATAATTTTCCAGCATCACATGCAACAGCAGTGGGTGGAAGGTGCAACGACGCAGCAACACAAATAAAACTGTGAAAAACTTTCGAAATACTGTCAAGAACATCCTTTCCTATGCGCTCACCTCTCGACTGGGCCCTTGTTATCCGCTTTGTTCTGCCTGATGTCGGTATTTATTGTTAAACTTGTCTTTATTTATTATCGCCATGGGTGTAAATAAGGCCACTCGGTGCCTTTGCCAACACCAGTTTCATGTTCTTATTCTTTGAGGTATCAAATTATCTATTGCAAAGCCATGTTGTTTACAACTTGAATACCGATAGCGATGTTGCTGAAGGCTCTAAAAAATCTCTACCAGCTTTAGTTTAACATAAATAGAATCTAAAGACTTTTCGTTGGAAAATTGAGTGCCTTGTAGGCTTGGCAGATATTTCAAATATGTATTTTACTGTGACCTTAATGTGTAATAATCATTTTGATAATTAGAAGTTTATTATGAGTCTTGTTCTTGGTGTTTCTTCAAATTAAACTCAAAGTGTTTTTTGACAACTTCTTATACTGTGATTTTGTTTAATGACAAACTTTTTTTTATTGCATGGGCAAATAAAAATCGGAAAACTGAACAAAAATATTCCCTCACAATCAGTATTTTGATTTATATAAAATCTTAAGTAGAGTATTAATAAAATACGTTTCATGTCTTACAAGTTCAAGAGAGATGTCTGCATAAATAATTGGATATTAAAATCTTGTTAGTTTTGAGAGCGAATATTTGCCCGAAATAAAACGTGCAGTTTTTCTTCTTGTTGATTTTTTTTAATTGCATTCGTAATATAATTGAAGTATTTATTTTCAATAGAAAATTCCAGAGAAATATCAAATATTGAATGCTCAAATTTTATGTTTTTCTTGAATAAACATGCTAATGGTACCTTAATTTGAGCATTCTGAAATTGTGTTTGTGGTTCTTTTAAACCACATTTCTGAATTCCAGTGGTGCGTGAGTATGATTCTGATTTTCTTACATATAATGGATGATGGAAATATTGCTAGGTCCAAACTTAAAATATTTACATCTTATTTTTTGCTTATTGCGTTAAGTTGTGTTGCATGTTGCTCTTTATTCGAATTTAAGAACAAACGATTGTATCACATGCGTTTCTTTTCAGTGTTCAGGTCCTGGCTGCATAGCCATGTTCGTTTTCACTCGCTGAAGAAATCATCAAAGAGAATTTTTCCGTTAGATTACGTTTTCACAGTCGTGCAGCGTAGAAATAGAATTTGCAGATACAAAATATTTTTTCGCGTTATCAGAACAATCTTCAATCATTTTGCAAAATGTGTTTTTATCTATTGTGTCTTCAATAATCAGACACACAATGTACAGGTATATTGCTACAGATATATTTTTATCGAATAAATCTACTAAGTAAGTAGTAGCGTATCACGTAAATAAGACATTTTGCAATAATAATAGGATATCTCACTTAATCAAATTACCATTTTGTCGATCAATAGGCATGCTTCGGAAAGAGATAATTACCTGTTTTCCGGTTTTGTTATCCTGTTATTATCATCACTGACGTGAAATTACTACTCGAGAACATGCAGGAATCATATTCGTTTTGCCATAGAAATCGTTTACATGCTGTCTGCGCATTTGTAGGTACGTTTCGCAGGAGAATGCCCGATGTATAATGGAATTGTTATGGAATGCGCGCTTCGATGGTGCGCACTTAATTGCTTGTTTCATACACCAAGACGATTGCAAAGCACGGTAGTCGTTTCCTCGCAATTATCGCTATTATCAAATGTACAGATAAGCACATCAAAGAAATGGCCATCAGCTAAGAAGTTGATCAAACTTGCAAACAAATTGAATTTTGTATAAACTGGATGATAATTGTGACGCCTACAGAAGGTAGCAAGATTAGAAAGATACTTGGGAAACAATTATCTTCAATTCTAGCAAACCTACGTAACATCAAGTTTTGTTATTTATTGGTCTGAATTAAGTATGTATGTGTATTTAAGCTGTTACATTGTATTTCCTGTAAATTTACTTCTTTTTTCCCGCTGATGGGAAAATGCGATTGGGCTTGTCTTGTATCCTTTCAAATGTGATGTGGCAGACTTAACAAATGTGGATTTGGTCTTCACGCTCTCGGTTTGAAGAAGCCAGATAGAGGAAACGTCCGAGCTAATTGCCTGGCTGGTTATTCTGCTTCACTTCGCTCGATTAGCACGCATTTACACGCAGTTCACTTACTCAACAAAATTAGCTTCACCAGCAAAGAAAATTGCTTTGTGGTGGGGTTATAAACACTAATTGCAACGTGCATACATTGTTCATGTATAATTATTTACACTGGAGTGTGAGAAACAAAACATTTTTATAAAGCTTTTCACAATTTAACAATTTACACTCCCTAAATTCTCATTCATTGTTTATGGATGTAAATATAAACAAATTGGGTATAATTTTGAATGTATTATCTTCATGAAAGCGACCAAATCTTCTCTCTCATTTCGAAATGATCGCCACATCGCACCGCGTCATTTCACACGCAAGATTTCACACAAACACTGGATGCTTGCATGCGCACCGAGTATGGGATGGGATTGTGCCTTGTTGTTTTGTTTATTTGCATCAACGGAAGAACACATCTAGTCAGAGGACTCAGCGAGCTTCAAAGCTTTAAACAGACGGAAATAGGAGAATAATGCAAGTTTCAACAAAGCATTATAAAACCTACTGCAAATGCGGAAGTGCTTCTCATCCACTGCAAGCATTCATTTTTTAAAATAACGTTTTTCTAAGGCGTTAGGAAGTTGGGTGCAATGGTATTGTTTTCATTAATTGTGAAAAGTCATAATTCACCCTCAAGAGGAATAAATATGTGCGGCGCTAGGAAATAACTCTGAGCTGCTTTATAACTCACAAGTAGATGCAACAACAACAATATATCGGTGACAAATGCTCATAAAGCTGTAGTTGACGAGAAACACTAGGGTTTACTTCGGATCGAGCCTTGGGTCCTTTGAGTCCTTTTTAGTAAATGCGCTCATATTACGTTGACGGCATAACAGTCTCCTAGTACTCCATACATATGAATAGTCCTGCTTTGAGAAGCTTTCCAGCGACAACCAGCACTTTCCTTTGGAGCTGCTCTTGCTGCAGCTGAGCAAAACGACAAGTACAGGCTTAATGCAGGGATTATACTCTTGTATACCCTCAACATCGGACGTACAGCATCGCTATAACCACCAGACTTTTGTCTCTTCGGACACGGCGGCATCGTACATAATTGGGCGAATTCTCGTGTTGTGCCGTTATGGAGTCTTTAGTTTTCCGGCGAACGTATACAATAGCGGACAGCGCGCAGAGATTAGAATCGAGTGATTCAGCAGTAGTGTCACTTTTGTACTCTCCCAAAAAGAGTACCATGTTGGTAAAAGCTTTGGGAAAGACCTAAAACCAACTCAAGATTGGCTGAGCAATTTCATCATGGTTTTGTGTTTAATTATCGAAATTGTCCACGTATCGTCGAGGATTTCCTCTTTATTCATGCCCCGCATTAGGTAACACATTAACAAAATTCAGAATCAGTATTTTCGTTAGAATTATAAAGTTGTGTCCAAATTAATTTCACCTAAAATATACCAAGAATTTAATATCACCGTGTCATTATTTTTATCATAAATTAAACCTAATCTATTCTTCTTTATTTTAAAATAATCAGCGATGTTGTATACCGCCAAAAAATAATTTGTCTTCCGGAAGATAGAAGAAAAATGAACAAATTTTCTCGCCTGGAACGCCAGCAGTCGGCACTCAAGCGCGCACAAAAATAAACCGAGTATAATTAATTAATTGTTTGGTCAATCAGTGGCAGTTTCTCTCTAGTGGAGCTGTAATAAATTAATGGAGGTTGTGGCTGTCGTTGGACGGCGGTCGACGTTGGCCAGCCCTGTCGTTGTACTGCCTACTGCCCAGCCGCCTCCATGCTGTGTGTGTGCTCCGCTCGGCAACCGCGGCCGGCGGCCAGATGGCGGTGCGCTGCTCCCTGGAAAGCGACGTGACGTTCACGACGTCAGAGCCGCACATCAGGAACACATTAACGAACTCAACTTAAAGTTGAGCATGGAATTTTCCAATTCAAAAGTAAATTATTTTTCACTTCACTTAATTTTGCTTTTCTCCATTTGCCTTTTGTTTTGGTTTTATTTCAGTCCCATTATTTTCATTTTTTATGCGGCTGTCAATTGTTCTCTTCGGTTCACGCAATCGACAACAATCAGCAGAGCTTTCCACCCGCCCCCGTGCGTTTTTATTTTTCTACGTCAAACTCCCATCACGTATCACAATGCGCGGGGGTATGAGTATTCATCGTTATTATGCCACTAGCCTAGACTGTCCAGATTTGTTTAGGGCTGGATGTTTGTTGATTTGGGCTTAATTTATTCACATGTTATTGTGCTACAACTCCTATTTGATTAATACAACAATAAATGTGGTTAATTTGTTTTTAAAATTACAACTTTTGCCAGAGTAACCAAAAACATTTTTTGAGCTTACTGTTAACTAATGTTGTTATGAACCGTTGATTAGTGTCAGGTTTTATTGGAAATGGTTGTCATGCCAAGAATACTAGACAAAGAGAAGCATGTTGAGAACAAAGCATCTGCTATGCAATAGAAATGCCATTTACTTGCCAACTTCAAATGTATATTCTCGCAATTTCAGTTATATTGAGTCTTAAAGTGTCAACTAGAACTAGTCCTTTGAGGTATAAACTTCACACAATACAATCTAACAGAAAGCATAGTTAAAAAAGAGTTGATGCATTGATATAATTGATATAATATGCAATTCAATATGTTTGGAAAGTATAAATTTTATTAGCATTTTGAGGGAGCAGATAAAATCTGATTGCGTGGGCGGTAGTGTGGTGTCGATGAAGATGCTGTGTACTCTAAACAAATGCCAGGTCGACGTTCTATCTCTGCTAGTCTTCGAGACTCGGCGGAATGAGTTTGTGTCCTGGCGCAATGCGGTACTGGGAAAGGTAGACATGCCGCCTCTTCAGAACCGCAGCGCTAAGGAAGCTCGCGCTTTGTAAAGCAGAATTCGCCATCCTAATTCACAATACATGTCTTTGTGTGGTTGCACCTCCACGTCGTGCCACGTTGACTCGATCTGACGCGGCACGTATATGTTTTACGAGCAAATTGTTTTTCAAGTGCTTTAATATTTTATGTAACTTTTAACATTAACTGCATTAGACTTTTAAGATTATCATATTTTTCCGGCAGTCTCCAGTAACCACATAAGAATTTTTATATGATGCATTTCTTGCGCTATACTTTTCAAGTTGGCAAACAACGAGCCGCGAATCACTCGCAAATACATTTGACTATGTGATGATCGCCAAGTCGACTCCGAAACACATTGCACGGTTGTTTTCTGCTGCGCTCTGATATCAAACCAAAATGCAAATCCTTTAACAAATTTTATCATCTATTACATCGTTTTGAATTGTAAATTTCTTGTCTTATCTCCTCTCGCAAGGGTGCGTTCTAGTGCTCTAGAATGCAACAGCGGCCTGGAGCAGTAGGAGTTGCATTTCGTAATGTTTTCGTAACAAACTTCACGGCGTATTCTTAGTCACGACTTTTCCATTTCGCTGCAACGAGTGGGAAAATCGAACGCGTAATTCAAGTTTGTGCGGTGGTTGACTGTAAAACTAGGACGAAAGTTACTGTCGAAAATTGTGCTTTCTACTAATTGCACCCTCAATAAAAGTTGAATATATCTTAGGATTTTTATTAATCTTTTGATTTTGGCATTAATTGCTATTGTTGAGTAGAATGTATTTTTGACTTGAGGCATACTGATTAACTATTATTGACGTTGACAATTTAGAGAATTGCGGTTTTTGGCATTGCCATAGCACGAACCTTTGCAACTAACTTTTGAAAATACAGTTTTGAGTTTGGTTACTTCACTAGCAATCATTTATTTACTAAGCGCCAAACAAGGAAATCAAACTTTAAAAAAACCTCTGCTTTTGTAACACTTAAAACCAAATTACAAATTGCTCAGCAAATAGTTGCAAATAGTAATCATCTCAACAGAGCAAACTTCAACAAACGCTTCCAAATTTTCTCTCTTCATTTGGACGAAAAACTAAAACATTCTGCAATTTATATTATTTAATTCTTTTCACCGAGCTGTCACACGTTGCGTTTTTCAAAATTTAGTGACAACCACTTTTTGCACTTTGGTATGAACCATTAATAGAATATAGGCGGGATATAATTAATTAAAGACCGCAGAATAACCTGTCACACGTTTACAATATGAATAATGGAAGGCAAAATGATATACAAAACGGCTTCAACGCTTGCTGCACCGGGATGGTGCGCAAAAAGAAAAATATTAAATCGTGTAACGGTCAGTGTGGACTGAAGGCTGCATAGAGAGAAAAAAGCGACCGAACAAAAAGCAGCTGGAGCTTGGTGCCGTCACGAAAACCTACTCGTATAGTACAGTGAATTTCCGAAACTATTTTTCCGGCCCGTACTGGAGTCGGTAATAAGTGGAGGTTGCGCCGGTTCCGGAATGTCGTTGTATAAAATGAAAATGAAAAGAATAGCAGCTGAGCAGCCAAACAGCGGATGATGGAGTAAAGAACTGTTTGAAAGGATGATGAAATGATGGGTTGTAACAATGGTGAAAAGGGGCAACCATTACATGCGTCTATAATATAGTGGATATTGTTTCCAAAAAATGCAGTTGGAGAGAATTTTTTTTTTTCGTGTAGGCAACTACAGTGCTTAATGTATAAAACGAACTGCGGTATAATGGAATTAATTAAATAGAAAACAAATAAGTCATCTGTCTGTAGCAGTGTCCGGAACGTGCACATTCGAAAGACACAGGTTCACATTCTGCTAAATCAATATAATATATACTCTTACAGAATTCAGTTCCAATAACTCCGAATAACCATGGTAGTTGAGACAATACAATAAAATAAAGATCAAGTACGGTGTCAGTTGCAGTACGTTCTAAATTAAGAACGCAAATAGAAAATTTTATAATGCTTTGTTTTTTGTCTTTTAAAATTTAATTAACTTGTTCTTATCGATAATCTAGAAAACATCTTTCAATTTTTAACCATAAATAAATTTGGTATTTATTATCCTCTTAGTTTTTGTCATAATTTTGCCATCAGTGTAAATGCTGATGATATAGTAGGTCCCTTAAACAGTTGCAGTTCTTAGACGCTAAGAATACGCCAACTGAGAGCAGCTGAATAAGCTATACAAGATGCTATCCTTTCGCTGCCGCCTCTGCTACGCGTATGGCAGATAGCGATTTTATGAACGGATTTATAGGGGATTTCGGTTAATCTGTGTACACAGGAGTCGCAAATACCACACTAACGTACACAACCATCTCGTTTGTAATTTTCTTTGTACTGTACCTCTGACTAAGGAATATGCTGCTTCTATCCCACCATCAATTCAGCACCGAAGAAGCTGTCTACATTTGCTTCCCGAAATATTCCTGATTCCAAGGTTTCTAAGCATAATGCAACATTGGCAAATAGCCGCAACGTGAAATGTTCTTAGCAGGAACTCTCTCAGAAGGCAAACCGCAGCAAGTTTTAACTTTGTCATGCAGAAAGTCTTAGAATTGTACCATTTACAAACAAGGATAAACAAAAATAATATGCTACATTGTAACTATTGTTTGTTTTCAAAAGAAATTTGTGGCTTTTAATGTAAACGAAAATCTATGTGCCCGATGCACATTTTCTCGCCTTATTCCTTGCGTGCTTTCCACTCGCTTACGATGCACACCACGTTACTTTCTTTGTCGGTGGTTTCATTATAGACTTCAGCTATGGCAGCTCGTAAAATGCTTATTATATGGATATGGAGGAAGACGAGACTAGGGCGGATTAACTGGCTGAGTATCCACCATCCTTCGCTAATTTAGATTACATTATCCATCGTATGACTCATGGTTTTCATTTTCTTCCACCACTCTCCGGTTTATATTCATTGTAAGGTATTTTTAAAATTTTTCAAATACATTCTTATGCGCTGATTTTCCGCTGATTTAAAAGTTTACTTTGTGGTGCAATCCGAAAGTAAAATTTATTTCCGAATTGAAAACAAACAATTGGCTAATAGTTGGATTGCCGAGATTCGCTTTATCTTAATACCGTCGTATTTGCGAGTCATGTACGGGTATGTACACACGTACAGGCGCTGGTGTCCCTGTACTTCCCAGTCGTGTGCAAGTCAACAACTATAAAAGTGGAAAAAGTCGAGTTGAGCGGAAAAAATCGTAGGTTAGTCGAGAGCGGAAGAGAGGTGACCGTACAAAAAGTCGATAACTTTTTGTTCGTAAACTAGCGCATATACAAAACACGCCGACAATGAAATTTGAAAGCGAATTGTTAGCTCTTGTGCAAAGCAAGTGTGAGTGTAAAAAATCGATCGCTTTCTTTGCTTTATTTTCACAAGGAGTAGAACGACTCGGCCCATGGGGGATTAGTGGAAATTTATTTGAGGTAATTACTCTTTTACAAGTGAACCAACTATAGATTATTTAATTTGCACTTGCAACTGCTAATTTTATTTAGATTCAGAAAAATAAAGATGCATCTAGCAGCTAAATGTAGTGTGAAAAGCAATTGTAAAAAGCATGATGCAAATGCTTAAAAGAAACGTCATAAGCTAAACACTACAGATTAGTTTATTATAGTTAGTAAGTAGAATATAATGGCAGAATGTTGAGTTAATTAGCCAGCCGACAGATGATCGTTTTTACGCTCTTGATCTCGGCTTGTTAATCCATTATAGTGGAAATTTCAGCAAATGATTCAGCCTGAAGTATTCAAGCATTACAATACTTTTATAAAATTATATTCAAATCAAATCATTTTTCTAAATTGTGAAGTAAAAATATGTTAAATAAGGTCACTTTATTTATAAAGTGTAAAAGGCATATGAAGACTTGGAACATAGTGCATAATGCACTAAACTCTAGCACAAAATTTGATAAGAGTTTAATTCGTTTATTCCCGAATATGAATCGGCTGCATATAATTCACTAGTTTGGTTCATAGATATAAATTGTTTTGCCTGTCGAGGCGTAGCAGAAGTTAACTGCTAATTTAAAGCGCATTGTTTTCGAGCAAGTATAATAAATTTCTGCGGAAAATGCTTTCTTACGCTACACATTCACAAATATTACCCACTTTGTAGATGGCTAACTAATCAAAACATTGTCTAATTTATGTTTTATGTTTGATTTGTTTCAGGTAAGCCGAGATTCTATTACAATGATGTCAGCGTGATCTCGTAAGTTTAACTTTTTCTAGAGTTGAATATTTTTTATGTCTAACATTCCCATTTGCATTTACATTTAAATTTGTATTTATTACTCAGCTGCGAATCACGGCACTACCACCGCATAACAAACGCGAAGGTATTTCCATTAAAACGCGGAAAAAAGAGAGGAAAAATGAATAATTCATTCAGGTGCCTTTGTCGCTTTATTGCAATGTTTGTTATTTGCAAGAATTCTTCCTCATTTGTATAATTGTCAACTGTTTCATATTCTTTGCCGGGGGCAAGTAAAATAATCCTCGTATACTATATTTAAACTCTGTGCTTTTGTTAATTCTTTAAAGTATTGCCATTGCAGTGGATATTGATTTAATTGGACTATATTTTGCAGTCATCTAGGCGTACTTATATAAAACGCAAATGAGTTCAAAAGCTTGCAATAATAGGTATGTGCTTGGTTGTTTAGAAAAAATGTACGAACGCATCAAACGTGAAATTTAAATGAATTGATATCCATGAAGCAGACAGTTTTCCATAAATTCAGTTGAATGTAAAACTATTATTATGGCGATTTAATTATAAAAGTGCTTCTCTTTAGACTACATCAATTACAAATTTATTTAATGAAACCAATTTCAAGAATTCTATCCTAGTTGAAACATTTCTTGAAATCCAATGTATGATTAATATCTAACTATTTAATGTTCATCTAGTTACCTCATCCTGCGGTCTTAAACACTCAAGTCAAATATAATAACCTTTTGTAACTTACTCTCAGCTATCTCATGACAGTGCACAGCAATGTTGCACACATAATTGCAGTTGAATTTTACGACACACTTCCTACTCGCGTAAGACAACAAATCCTAGCAGACATCTCTAGTGTCAAGAAATCATTTAAGTGCGCCACGTTAAGACACCTAAACTATACCAGAGGCGCTTCCACCCGATGTCCCAGCAGCAATTGCACACATTTCGCACCCTTCCTAGTTCAGACCATAACTTGTAATAAGCCACAAGCAGTAATATATTCGTTTAAATACTCAGCAAACATGCTGTGCAAATGTTTGTTTGGGAACATAGCTACAGTTCACTAGGTGTATCAAGTATGTTTACAATTGTCGCAAACAACAGTCAAAGAATCCGGTGCAAACTTGGAACAAACTCGTTGCTCAAATAAAGGAGCAACTATGGGATATTAACACACGTTTCAAACATAGGTGAGTACACGTTCATGACTTTAGTTACGGTAGAGTTAGAAAGGAAATGCTCTAGACACGCTTCTAATACCCTGCAAAGACAATGAATATTAAATGCTATTAATTCCGGGTGAAATTATTGCAGTCACTCGCTATCGTCTCCTCAAATCGTTGGCGTCGTTTTGTTGGTTGTTTAATTTATTTAGTAAGAATTAGTTACCTGCAAGCACATAAATAAGTCTCGCAAATATGGCTCGGATAATATTTAGTATTTAATGTGGCACTAGAATTTATTACTTCCAGGCTTGAAAACTTTTCAAAAACTTAGACCACCCAACTGTTTAACTAGTCACATCAAGCAGCACAAATTTAAATGTCTCTTGAGAAATATTTTTATGACAGACAAGGCAAATAAACATGCCATCAATTTAATTTAAATAGTTACTAAGCATATGTTTAGAAGTGTTGAAATTGGTTTGCGAAATGTTTATCTTCTGTGTATCTTCTATAACCACGAGACGTATTGTTACGCCTTACCCGAGAGCTGTTAATTCGCGGTCGTCGGCCCAAATTAGAAATTCGGTTGACGCGTCCCGACCGGGCAATTCCTCGCTGGTCGCTTCTCTTTCGGTGGCTGTTTCCAAGCTTGATTAATTCCGCCAGTTTTCAGCATTTCTACACAACATCGGCGTTATATATTGTTGCATTTAACTTCTCGCCATTTGGCGTATTATTTACGTTGGTGCCATTTTATACCAAGTGTCACAAGTTGTCAGTCACATCTTTATAAGCATCATTTATTGTTAAGTTGTACTGCCTGGTAATACACTCAGTACTGAATTCCCTTTACTCTCACGATGGTCCTGTTAGTTTGAAATACATATTCCTGTTCCAAACAGTTGTTAATAGTACAACCACTATTTGATCTACAAACGTCTTGTTATGTGCCTTTTACTTATTCAGCTATTCAAGTACACCAAAACAATTACTTTATTTGTTGAGAAATTGCATTTGCTATGAATGGAAAGAGTCAGTTAGTTGTGGAATTTATTCGTGCTATGTTTTAATTAATTTATTTCAACTAAAATATTCTGCTGTAATCAATAGTTTCATCATTTAACGGCTAGTGATGGCGTCTAAATAAATTTATTTATTTTATTCCTGTTTTATCAATGGCAGGTGCCAAACATTCATGGCAGTAATGAAATTTTTGTAATTTCAATCTCACTCATTTAATTCAGCAAATATAAACAATGTTTTAATCATTTATTTTAGTTTGCCGTTGTACTAAAATAATTATATTTTAATACTTGACTGTTTTATAAAAACGAATTTATTGCATATTTTGAAGCTCGCTGTGCGAAAATGCTGAAATGTAGTTCGTGCAGTTCGTTTTTAATTATCCACCGCGATGCAAATGCCTTTGCTGCATATCGGTTTTGCAAGCGTGTCGGCTTTTAGATTTACATAGTTTTGTCGGATTTTTTTACATTGCATTACACGTTGTATCTGGCTGGAGAAAGAACGCAAAAGAAAAAATTTAATTTGAAAATAGTTTGCTCTATTAAAGTAGAGAACACAAAAATTGTTTTTGCTCCAACCGTAGCCCAGCGTTTTATGAATCTTTCCACCAAATTTTTTTCTCAACATCCTGAGATTGTTAAAAGCTATAAAATGTCGTAATGGGAAGTAAAACCAGTTAAACTCCAGTTAATGTTCGGAACAAAACATGCAATACATAAAATAATTCTACATAAGCTATTTAATGCATTTAGAACATTCAAAATATTTAAACCAAATGATGATAAATTACGGTGCAAATGTGAATTTACAGCATTATTACGTTTTAAATACTAATAAAATTAATTTAATTCTAAATTCAATTATTACCATGTCACCTCACCATAGAATTGAAGGCTTGGTGTAAGTTTGCGTGCTCAATTTAGGCAAGTCATATTTCCGTTTACTTCAAGCATCCAATTTTACAACTCGGAGACGGAGATATGTGTATTTTTCAATTTTTTTTGAATTGTTGTGTTGCTTCGTGATTTCTTTCAGTTTCCCACTGTGTGCCTCTATTTTATTTTTGTTTACCCACGTTCCATGCAGAGGTATATTTATTTTCCAGCTTTATTTATTTATCCGCCCGGTTTGCATCCGATGCACCTTCACCAACTATCAACTATACGGACATTATCTGTGGTACGTGCAAAGCTTGCGCATTTCATACTCCAACAATATATGTGCATCCAGATCCGGCATAAAAATGTGGTGAAAGTTCATAACTTCTTATAGTATATGATCTAGTTTACGATCAACTTTGTTTTTATTTTAAGCAAAAATTTTATTTTTACAAATTTTGCAGTTTTCACAGAATTCTTTAATTCCATATTTTTATTTCTCTTGCTCCACTTGGCATTGACGCACATTTCACAAAGCAAATTTGCAGCGTTCTTCCCACATTGGAAACTCTCGCGTCGATTTTCCAATGAATCGCATCAGCAATTTACACCAGGCCATCCTCTGCAAAGACACCAAAAATACTTTCTTTTTTATCGGAATTTGCGCCCACAGTAGTGCCGCAAACATCATGAGTGTGTGCAGACGTCACCCCATCTAACACGTCGCGATATTTTCGTCCAGTCGGCGTTGCCGATTCCTACAAAACCAGACTGCGTCTGTTTTTGTTGAGTGTTTTGCGTCGCACTTTCCTGCCTGCTCGTACATAACTACATAGACGCACACCGGTAATCGATCAATCTAATATCAATTTAGCTGAAAATTCAATTAGTTTTTCTATATGAGATAATGTTTTAGCGTAAATCGGTTTTCGTTCTGAATCACGATCACGCTATTTTTGCCACGTTCGTCGTTCGTTTTTTTTTGCGGTTTTGATGCCTAAAAGTTGCAATTTTTAAACAAACATTGCAAATATTCGAAATGAATAAAGAAAATAAATTAGAGGTTGAAATAAATTTGATTGGTTTCCTAAAGGTTTATCGGGTTTAATTCTTTTTTCTGACCCAATTCCATTCCTTACCATACCACTCTTTTAGTCGCATTAAGTATTGCAAGAGACGTTATTTAATCCTGCATGCATTTAACAAATTTATTTCAGTCATCTACTTGTCAAGAACGAACTGAAAATATGCAGTCATTTCTTGTTATCTGATTTAGATTTAGTGATTAGTAAAACGCAAGACGAACTGAAAAATCCATTCCTTTTATAACGTATATTTAAGGAATGCGATCTGAACATACACTAATACCCTCACTATAAAACATTAAATTATTTGTTGTGTCTGCAGGAAATTAGTTAATGGAGTACGCTGCATGCAATCACGAATTATGCAGAATGACACAAAACACCTTCCAACAAACCACTTCAACTTAAACATAAGAGAGGAAGTACTCATCCTGCACTAGTAGGCTTAGTAGCAATAAAACGCATTCGACAATTATATTCCAAATTCCGCTGATACCGTGCAACATTCAAGTAGTAACAGTTAGGAAAAGGTGCTTTGTGCAGAGTTGAGTTTGTTTGAAGTTCATTTGCATTACGTTTGATAATGCAACAATAGCTGGAGGTGGATGGCTTTGTTTATTTGTTGCGTCTTTTTGATAAGGCTGCATAAGAATGCATTGCCTTCGAAACAACAAACAAACATCAAATAATACATTTCAACTTCAAAGACTAGAAAACTTATTTCTTTCTTTTAACTTGAGACATTATATTCCTCTTTAGATATGTACGCAGATAAATATTGATATTCCTAGTGCGAAGTAGTTTATCTTCTACACAGAAGCTTAAATAACATTGTCAGATATTTAATGATAATAAATTTTATTCATTGGAGAGTAAAATTAGAACTGAGAATACTCGTATAGTTACGACAATTATTAAATTTGCTACTGTGTTCCATTTTAGCCCAGAATTGACAAGAAGCGCATCGCAAGCAAAACTGATGCTAAGTCATTTATCACTATTAATCTTGCATCTCAACAGTGTTTCCCACAATTCGTCCTCAGTTTACAGATAATTATGTTCCATAGCTATAAAGTTTGCTAATTTGCAAGTTTGTAAGTTACAACTTCTATAATATTTAACAGTATTTAGTCAGATTTTTCAAGAAAGTCAAACATACAGACAAATTATAAAGTGCCGATAACAAAGTAATATATAAAAGCAAGGAGCACGTATTCTGGAAAAATGTGTAGATGTTGCTAGCAGAGCTTTCTATGTGACATAAGTACTTGTGACTTTTATAGCATTGTAAAACATATCTGCAAAATTCATTACCCTGAAAGCTTATATCTACTCTGGTATAAATTTCAAGATGCTGGCAATCTTTGTCATGAATCACAACACGTTGTACTCTACAACCAAATAATTTTTAGATTCCGAAGCTCCTATCCAACTCTTTACATAATACTAGACATAAATCAATAGCTACTTTCAGATTAATTATTTCAGCTACAGTTACCCATATATTAGCAGTCCTTTGGGTTTATGTCTCTTGTGATTGAGTATCATTAATCATGAATTACCTGATTCGCATCGCACTGATAGTTCCATAACAAATCAATAAATTCTCCCCAGCAGTCATATAATCACGGTAGTATCCAATAAGAGAGAGAAACCCTTGTAATCCGACATGTTGCTGTAGTGGTCTCATAAAAAGCCATTGAACATCGATAGCTGAGCCATAAATGAGCATTAAATAAGGGCGCATGGACACGCCAGAAGAAGGTAGTCGGTCGTGAATCAGACGGCCAGACTCCGGCTGGCTATAAATGTTTAATGAAAGGCAAACATTATCTTTTAACCCTTTCATTACGGCCACCGATGCCGACCCGAAAGTCAAACATATTGCATGCATCGAATACGAAATCATCAGCGCACAAGTCTGTTTTAAACAAGATTGCTATTTAAGCAGTACGAGAATTACATAGATTTATTACTGGAGAATTATTCAGCTGTCAATCATCTTCAAAATAACTCCATAGAGATTACTCTGTGAGCAAGTAAAAAGCGCAGACTGAAGTTAAAGGAGTAAAATGCGTAAATTCAATTTGGATCATCATCATTGAGATGAGCGTGGTAGCAGTGGAAGCACTGCCGGTGCGGCTATAATTATGTTTATATTAATTATATCGTTATGTGACTAGCACCCGCCGTCTGGCGCAACTCTCAACTCACATCACTATGTTGCGATGCACCGGGATGTTGCATAAACGGCGTCGTGTGACGTGGAGCGGGCGCCAGCGTATCGTCCGCCGCCAGGTAACCGATACGCAGATTAATGTTGAATATTAATCGAATGCAGCACTATTGAGTTGCGGGATGCTTCAAGTAGAAGTGCGGAATGTGCGATTATATTACACGCATTGAGCACGTTCACTGCAAATTGACTGTGGATGTATGGGCATTTAATGTTCCATTATGCGCGAGTGCCGAAGCTTTTGCAATATGAACTGATTATGTTAACGCACGCTGCTTTTGGATGTGACTTCGTCGAGTTTCAATGACAATTTGACTGCAGACGTAATGCTATTATTGGTTAACTAATACAGCGTTAAATTTCATGAGAGAATAATAGATCTTTACATCTATTAGCTCATTATTGATTACTTATTAGGTGGGACTATCATCAGTTGTTTAATTAAATTTGTGAGGACAACAAGACAGTAGGTGCAGCTTGTTTGGCGATTGAGCGTGGACTGTTCTACTCTTTCCAGGATTCGTAGGCATTAGACCGACCCTTACTTCTCGTTGATCTTCGTACATTGTTACCTTTAATAGCAATAGAATAAATTTTTGCATGCAAAGCAATAAAACAATTGAAATGGCAAAATTTGCCAACGTTAAACTAACTAAATACCATTCAATAGGAAACATAACATTTACTTGGTGCCAGAAGGGATTCCATCTGAAAGGGTAACAATTGTCGAATAAATATGTGCGTATCCACTGAACCATGCATCGCAATACAAGGCACCAGCACCCACTCTAAGTGACGATCATGAATGATTGAATGGGAATTCTCACATGTGTGCAAAGCCATGGATCACTGCATGATCGACGTGCGTGAACCTACGCTGAACCGAAATTTATAAAGTGTGTCTGAACGATTCAACTAATGCCCACATCGACCACGTATAAAACGAGCCATCGTTTGTCTCAAGTTTCGAGCTCTAAGGCTTACATGAACATATGGACCGACTCGAAACAATAGACCTGGCTTGAATGCAATGAGACATTTTTAAGTATTTGCATTACGTACATGTTTTGGCGTATAAACTAAGTCTCTGGTTTGAAAGTTGCAACATGACATTCGATCAACGTCAAGGTGAATGCTGCATGCATTTTTGTCATTACTGAGAAATTTATGAGTGTAATTATTGTAATGTTTCCTTGCAACACTTTGTGCGTTTAAAAGTACATCAAGATATAAAAATAATGCAGATTGCAACATGGAAAATAAGAATGTATTGGTTGGAAAAAATGCAATGAATATTATTCGTGGCTAACAAATCGTCGTCGACGTTTTTCCATTGAGCTTAGTATTTGTCACGAGTCGAAGCATTTCTCATACCTTTCATTCTTTCATATTGCCGCTCGTTGCTACTTCTTCAATCTGTATGTTTTCCGTTAGCTTTTGCACCAACCTAGACATTTTCCAGGAAATTTTTAGCTCTACTCATTTTGTGCAAAAGTTATGAGCAAACCAAGAAGATTTCTCTGCGATTTTTTATTTTTATTTGGAGATTCTTGTAACACCAACGAATTTCCACCATTTTTGTCGGTTTTAGTTATGATGCTCTATGAATTTCTCGAATAGCATGACATATATTTTTGTTATGTTCGCGGTGGAAAGTGGGTGTTGCACGTGTTTTCTGGCTGCCGCATTGCTTGCATATTTCGATGCGGAAGGCAGATTGGAGGGAATGCCATTGTACGACTTTTCTTGCTCGATTTACATAACCCGAAAATTCGAATGCAAGATGATATTTACTTATAAGAATTGAGGTGCTAGACTCTTCGTATGTATATTTCAAATTTTTTTTGCAGAGTCTTTTGTTCCATTTTCTTTATATTTATATTTCTAACAAGTCCATATAAAGTGTTCTAGTAAAATGAACAACAAGATAAAATATACTCTCAAAAAGAAAAAAAAATTGGAAATTATATTAGGTTAGAATTGAGCATTTTAGATTAATATACAACCCTAATCAAACAACCTGCGGCGAAATTGGCGGCAGCAATGGTGCGGATGAGCAGAAGTTTCGAGTTAGGGTCTTCCACGTTTTCGTGTGTTTTGTACAACCCTGGCATTCTTATCAAGCAATTAAGGCTTGCAAATCCCGGAGTATTTTGCTATTCATCGATTCACAACCTTCTGTCGCTTCTTCCTGCAGGTAAAATTTAAAGACATTAAGTGGAAAAATAAATATAATAAACAATAAAATTTAATTTATTAAACTAGTAATTGTCATTAAATCTGGCAGTAGAATTTTGGAGATTCTAATGGCGTTACTTTGAAACTCAAAGAAGAATTTAGTGAGATTAAACACATATCTTATGTAATCACAAATAATTTTATTTTATTCTGCTTACAGAACAAGAATTCAATTCTATTTTCTATTATTCCTTTATTAATTACCACTAATTAAGTGATATATATATATATTGCTCCTCAAGCTACAACTATAGTAATTATGCTTGAATTCATTCATTGCTCACTTGTAGCTCTCAATAAAATTGTTCACGGCATTGCAATTCATTATGAAACTATCAGGATGTGTAATCAAGTAGCATTAACATATGTTTAATTAATCTGACATTCCTAGCAATTAAACTCGAAATTAATGTATATCGCAATCAAAACTGGTTTCTTCTCGTTCTGTTTAAGCCGAAAACATTTAATTAATCTTCTCCGAGAAGCAAGCATATTTTCAGTAGGTTTAGCTTCGAAATGATTATTTGTATATTGTGAGATACAACTGATCTTGAATATATAATAACATGGATTGAACTGAAAGATGATTACCTGTCGGATAAATTGACTGCAGCATTGCAAAAAATGCAGAAACTAACGTTGGCAAACACATCAATTTATCATTATATAATATATTATGATTTTGCTTGCTTTTCGGAGAAGATTAATTAAATATTTACGTAAATGTAAAATATAATATATATAAAGCAGAGTTCAGCCTTCCTTTTGGTGAAATAGTAACAATTTTTTTAAATTTTATTATGTTTTCAAAAAATGGAACTCAAGTAAATAAATGTTCTTTGTATTCTGGATAATATGGCAGTATTAATCAACGCTTAAGAAGAGAGAATATACCACCACATATATCTTTTGGATCTTATAAATTAATGATTGTGATAAAACAATTGAATAAGGTTTTGATATCGCTTATTAATTACGGAGAAACTCAGAAAGTATAAAAAGTATAATATTCACCATAATACTAAATAATAGAACTGAATTTATATGTTTTTTTGCTTCACAAATTGTGCATTGAAATCAAGAGTGACCTTCCACCTCAGCCATCTGAGAGTCCAAACTGTCATTCTTCTCTGGCTTTATTCCAGTACGTTTGAGTAAGTTCGTGTGCCGACAAATTTAAACTCTTTTCTCTTGCTTTGCCTAGACGGCATATATTACATTCGGGCCCGTTGATAAAATACAAATTGAGTACAGAAAGACAATTGTAGTAGCAGTGAATCTCGGATGACACTTTACTAAGAACCTCCTGATTGATTTGTTAGAACTTGTTGTTTATAAAGAATGTTGTTGGCCATGGAGATAAGAAATGGTACGCTGTGAACTTATCAGTAGGTTAGTAAACGTTTCGCCTGCGAGTTGTGCGGTTCATAGATCTGGTGCGCGAATTTATTAAACATTCTTACCGTTTACGCCGTAATATTTAAGTTACAGTGAGTTTTTGTAATGCAAGTGATCGAGATTGAAATGTAGATTATGCTCTAAACAACAAGGTAAGCAATATTACTTTAATTTGCGTTCTCGGCTATTGGAAACAAATTTCATTAGTCTAAAGTCTGTACTGTGCTGCACCGACAGGAAATAGTAATCGTTGTTTTCAAATCGATTAAAACTGAGATTGTATCTTAGTTGGTTTACGCTAATTGAGAATGCATCTTAGATCTATAAACCTGTACTTGGTTATGTTGCCAACCTAATATAAGCAGCAGTGAGAGTTGTTTACATTTAAGATGATCAAAACAAACGCGTTGCAACCCGGTTTATCCGACACCAGGTAAACTGGGTCCGTAAGGTGCTGCCTTCACCGACAGAAACGAATTCTCTCAGTTTGCCATAAGAAGTGTGCAGATACAATTGCAAAAGATAATATGGATTTAGATTATTGCTGTATGGTCGTGTGGGGGTTTGAGTATTCTGTAGGATTTGTACAAACACATTGAAGAGTAGAAAACTAAAGCAATCATATATCAAGCAATATCTGAGCTTTAAATTTGCCACTTTAAAAAAATCTCTCCTTTCTACCAGTAGTTATTATTCTCGTTAGATGTCGTATTGATCTCATCTGAAGTTATAACTTATTGACTAATGTTATACTGTTCACATAATTTCAACATTGTACAAAGTAAAACCGTGCATAATACTTAATTAAAGTTTTGCTATACGAAGTACAAACATGTCGCATCATCATCTACAAAATAAACAAAGCCGATGTTTAAAGCAAAGTAGGTAAAGGGCGTTCATCTGTAAACAGAGATTCTAAAATGCTCTTCAGCAAGCTTGAACTTCTTTATGAAGCTCTGATGTCTTAATTTAATAAAGCACATTTTCTTTGACATTGACAGATATATTATAATTTTAGATAAAACTGTTCATTATGTTATTATTTTAATTTTTTTTTTAAATGATGGTAAACACCTGGTTTTTTGAGTGTACATCAATGGGTCATATACAAGGGCGGATAACGTCGGTCGTGCATCGTAATAAAGAACGTAAATTAACCCATAAATATTTTCACCGTCGAAACTCGGCCCAATAAATCTGAAGATAACCAAGTTTAAAACCGCCGCCGCGTTTTCCATCCCTCCAAAAGCATCGCTAAAAGGTGTGCGAGTATATGCACACCTTGGTACATGTGCGATGGTCGTTTGCGCGCCGTTTTTAACAACCCCCGCATTCCGAGGCGTAGATTGACTAACTTTCGGCGAAACAAGAACAACAACAATCAAATAAATGCGCTATCCTACCAATTAGCGATAAAACAATCTTGTTCATTGGTCAACTTCTAAAACTGTTATAAAAACCTGCACTTCACAAATACTTTTCATATTTTTTTAATGCTTAGTTTATTTAAAATTATCTCTGCTGCTTTTGAAGCAATGCTTGTGAGTTTATTGATTGTTTATACTTATTATCTTTCACGTAATGTACTCGCGTCGTTATCGACTCTGCCCGATAATTTGCAGAATACAAAAGCCATTCCAGCATCCGCCAATGTTACCTATACACTTCAGGAAAGTTTTAATGCTTCGCCACTTTGTTTTCTAATTGACTTTGAGTGTAATGTTTACGACCCAGAAGAGGGTCGCTACACGATGCTCCTCGTAAACTAAGCGGGCGTTTTATACTACTTTGCATCCAGCATGTCCCGGCTGTTGCATTTCATCCCTGTTTATCCAGTGACTTTCAACTTTCATTAGAGTTAACGATTTTTTAATTAAACAAAATCTGCTTCAACATTTCGAGGTGTTCACGCTCATGTCGCGTGGTACATGGAGAAATCGAAAAGAAAGCGTGAATATAAAATGAATTGTTGTATTCTTACTCTGTTTTTTATGTCGCTTTGTTGACGATTCTACGCTGGCAATCGTAAAAATAGGTTTCTTGGATTTTATAACCGTCATTAGGCTCTTACTTCAGGAATCAGATGCATAGATTAAATAAACATATAAATTGCGCAAGGAATCAATATACATTCTAACGCGTTTTGCATTTTGATAGGAATATTAAAGATACGATAATAAATGTTTTATATAGATCATTTGTTTTTTTATTTACCGATGATGATTACTTAGTCATGACGAAGAAGAATTTTAAAATTTCTTTCAACAACAGCACTTAGCAAGAGCAAAAAAAATCATGCTTTGATATCGTTAATATACTTTCAAATACATTGACTTTGATTGATTTTTATTATTATTGTTTACAGTCTTTTGCCGTGTTTGAAGAGAATATAGAGGCAGCAATAAAATGGTTTTTATTTGATAGCGTTATTTTAGGTAAAATAAATGAAAAAATATTTATCTAAAAACTGAAAATACCAGAATGTAATTAATGGAATTTGAATTGTTTTAAAAGTACCATACATTATTGTTATTTCTTTATTGATAATGCAATTATAAGAAAATATCAACATAAAGGAATTTAAAAAAAACATTTTCTAAGCTTTAAAAATGAAAAGTAATTTATTTCTAAATTATATTTTTAATTTTGTTTTTCCTTTTCTTCTGTTATCTTTTTATCACAGCTATTTGTCTTTAATATTTTTATGTGACTTCCTTTCTGCTCTTAACAAACACGTTTCTTCAAAATCAAATAAATTCTCTGGACTTACGCGAAAATGCAAGGTGAAAACGATGACATAAAATGCACACGTACTGAATAAACTTTTTTATTAGACGCGAAAAAAATCCACCACAAAAAGTTAGCCAAGCTGAAGAGAGTGGAAAGTAGCGGAGATGGAATTGAGGAAAAGCTGTATACAATAGTATATATGATCATGTAGACTTTTCGTACGCGACAAAAACGTCGCACACTCGAGGGCGACCAACGCAACTAAAGAAAGTTGTAATGAGTTTCTGTGTTTTACGGTCAGTACGGCCTCAGTACCTGCATCTCCAGAGAGCATTAATTCACTTCGTACAAAAACATGGTACTCTGATATAAATTTCTGCAACAAGGTGAAGCAGACTAAAAAGAATGCGAAATATTTACCAGTTCGTTATTAAAAAATACTTGGCAACGGAATTTGCGGCATGGAAAACAAATTAATTCAAGAATATCAATACAGAAAATGTTGGGAAATTAAAATAAGCTCAGTCGATTGCATTGAAATTTTTGGTCAGTTTTGTGAATTGTACTTTAACTCCTAGCTGGTAGTTGAGCAAAGCGTTTGCCATGAATAAATATGAAAAGATCAAAAAGCCACACTTGCACGCCGCCCGTTTATAGCAGGAGGGCAGTTCTGGTCGTCGTCGTCAACTTCCACTTCTTACTACAAGTGGTTCGTCGACAACCAATTTCTCTTCATTACATTCACTTCGCACAGCCCTCAGTGTTGCACTCTTTGCCTCGTTGGTACTTTACGTGAATTTTATCCTGAATTCCTTCAAATCAATCTAGCGCCGGTTGCATCCCTTGTAGTCTTTTGAGAATCTTGGCAAAAAGGGACGAAAACGACCCACAGAGACGACCGGCCAGTGAGCGGAAGAAATTCTTCTTGAACTTGCCTGAAAATCGTTCGCTCTCCGGACGTTTATTACAACGCCAAACACATAACTTTACACAACTTCAGAGATACTTCTTGTGCACGCATGCCGGGTGAGATTCCTCGGTGTGGATAACGATTTGATTGATCAATATTAAGTTTCCAAATTGCGGCAAAAATATAAAAATTTCCTCTGCATTAACATCTTTTAACTTTATCCTTCAACTGAAACGTTTTCAAAGGGATGAGAGAAGCCGGAAGATTTATAAGTGAATTTTAAAGTTCATCAAACTGAAGGGATTACTCAATCAATTATTGCTGTCGAAGGCACGCTCTGGCGCATTGTGAATATTCACTGCTACACTAGAATAATTAGATCAACATTTGCGAGAGAAGGGTGCAAAGCAAAGAACGTTAACTTTCTAGAAAGCCGGAATGCAACAGAAGCCAAGCGTTAAGACCGTTTAAGACATCGAAACAGGGTAAACTCACTTGCCCCTCGGCTTGTCAAATAAATTGAATTATTTAATAATTGGTTGGTTCAAAAATAATAGATGCAAGGCAATATGAAAAGTATTAATTCACAAAAATTTAATGAAATTGGCATACTACGCGAAAGTTGAATTTCTATACGCTCGTTTTCCATTCGTAGGCATTGTGCATAAATTATTATTCTCGTTTTTAATTAAAATACACAAAGCACACACATAGACACGCATTTTCTGCTTGGCAAATAAAGGACGCGTTTCCACTTTCCACATTGCCAACAATTCGAAGACTGGATGTGTGAATTGCAAAACTGAGTGGCGAGGCGAATTAATTAATCAACGAATAAATTAATCAGAATCTCAACGTGCTGTGTAGTATTCAGGCGTTGATTCAATTTTTATAATTTCATTAACACCATGGATTCATTTAGCGTGATGTATATTTATTTATTCTCTATTGATAACCAGGAAGAAAATTAAATCTTTAGCGGTGCAAATTAAAAACAAATGTTGCACATTTTAAATTAAAATCTTAATTAAATAGAAACGCTTTTTAATATTAAGAAACGCCGTCAATTAATCAAACGCAATTAGATGGCACAAAGTGATTTGGAATCTGATTTGTACGCGTCGGAAGACAATCGGAATTTCGTCCTATTCGACAAGGTGACTAATTAATATATCAAGTCGATCACGTTCTCGGCGCCCCGCATATCACTACTTCTTATTCACGTCCGAGAAGCGCACGGAATCAATTCAATAGATTCATTGAAGTGATTCTTGACACCGCGCAGAGATGTTCACTATTTGATGCTTGATTCCTCTTGATGATTTCCACGTACACTTCCGCTTCCACACGACGTCCTTCGAATGCTATCCAGACGTTATCTAGCGTTCCACATTACTTTATCTGAATCGATAATGTATAGATTGCAATGATAATTCTCCAGCTGAGAACACTTGTGGATAAGCTGCTAACAGCGAAGGTAAAGTGTATGCATATTTAGTAAACCATACTAAGCAAGCAATGTAGTATTGAACATAGGAGTATTGTAATCTAGGTGATGCTAAATGATTAAGCGCATTAAAGTGGAGATTGAATGGCGCGCAATTATTCAACAATATTTGAGCCATTGCGTCAATTAGCATCAATTTATTAATCAGCAATCAATCTCGACTACGTGCTACTGGTGAGTATAGTATTGTACAAACGCGTGCGTACATTATGTCACCCTGCTTCGGGTGTGTGGGTGCGACTTAAATGCTCAGCCAGTCATGTGATCAAAATGCAGTGGTTAGTAATCGGTGCGGAAGTGGATCAATATCAGCTTGACATAGTAATACATCGATGGCTTTCAATGCGATTTTGAATATGGACAAATTAAACATTTAATTTAGACTTCAAGGATATTGAAAATTGAAGAAAATTGCCTTCATTTAGAAAGTGGTATAGCTGGATTTTTCTTTTTCAAAACAGTATCTTTGTTGGGTATAATATCGATAAGCTACTTCGTCCCACAAGATTTCCTCCTCGATTTGTTTAAAAACAAGCAGCGTTCTCGATAAACAAAGCACCAACCGTTTTTCCGTTCGACAGCGTTGCGTTCCCAGCGCGGTGGTTTCGACGAGCATCTCATTACGTTACCGCCCGCCGCCACCGATCTCGGGCATACACTCGTTTGTTGCTTTCTGCCAGCCGCCCAACCGAGTTCGGCGTGTAATTTAATTTTCAACAAGGCTTTATGTTTTAATCAATGCGAAATGGGATCCGGTGGCGGTAAGGTGGCGGCGGGTCTTCTGTGTCAAAACCTCTTTTTCCTACAGCGCCAGACTCACCGAAAAACACATGGCGTTATTAGAAATGTTCGCAATTTATTCATGCCGACATGCAAATAATGCGAGCTTAAATGTTGCAAGCGAAGAGAAAAATGTCAGTGGTAATTCCATGAAAATAGAATCTCTATTCTAGTCCTACTTTTTGTATTTTCATTTTCAAAATGCAAAGTCGCCAAGTACTTGCACCTAGAGAAGTATTGCCTGCAAGAGAAAAAAGTAATGCCGTTTCCAACAAAGGTCATGTTTTCCGAAGACGCTTGGCCATTTTGTACACAATTGTTGCATCTAGAAAGCAGGTATATGCTGGTATAAAAAGGGTTATGTTGTCTGAACATGACATGAACTTAAATAATTAATTTAGCTCAAATAAGTCTAGCACAAGTTAGATTAAAAGTATTTTATTAGAAGGATTGGTTTTCATTATTCTTCTTCTCTGAATTCAATGTTTCCACTTTTATGTTTCAAATAAAATGTAGAAAATATGGTTCACTTCAATATACTTTAATCCCAAATTGATTTTTAATTTACAACAAATCTTATTTATCAACAAAATATTCAATCTATTCAATTCAAATTATAAATTAGTCTTTCCAAAATACGTTAGAATGTAAAGAATGAATATAATAAGCATATAAATATTTTCATCAATAAACAAACAATACTCTTTTCATTGTTTGTGCAATTAAGTCATAATTGAGAGATTCTTCTTCATTTAACATTGAGCCTAATATACAGCTTCACAAGTTTGCCAAATGCTCCCGAGCAGAGTTCAGAGTTTGGTTACTTGTCGAATCCGGAAGTTTTCGAATATTTTGCAAACAACATTTCCGTTTGCATCAAAACACCCCTGTACGCCGCCAATCATTATAGCCAATGTATTAATTCACTCAAATCACCCGTCAAACCTGCGCGGCCTTAGCACATGTCAAACCTGCAAATTCAGGCGTATTTGCACTATGGCAGTAATCAATCATAGCATCATCTGTTAATCATCCAAGAGCCACAAAAACTAGCGCCACTAGCGCTGAAATGATTCTGCTGGCAAACCAAACAGCTTTAAAAAACAAACTGGTAGAATCATAAAAAATCTCAGAAACGTATATTGTTGGCAAGAGTATGCCAGGTAAATCTCGAGGATCACGAGCGGCAGGAGAAAGGCAAAGCGGCTTTATTCCCGTGCCAGTCGTTCTTCTTCTTCACTCCAAGCGCAGGTTTTTCTCTGTTTTCGTGCACTTCTTTTTGCTTTTAAACAAGCTGTCCTTACAGTCTCTCTGAGTCGCTAACGTCTCGCACCTACAAGCTAGAACATAAATTCAGGAAAAGACGTTAGAAAATCTCTTTCCTTTCTACGGCGTCTTATACAACAGTGCGACACAATGTGGTAGTAAAATCATTGTATGCTTTCCATTTCCGATACCAACTATTTGTAGTAGTCTTAAGTAGTTTAATGTGTTTATGAGCTACTTTAAGTTTTTAATCATTTCACTACTGTTTATTTCCAATACACATCAATATTCCAACCGATGGAACGTGTCTTGATGAGAGTTGTAACCTGGGGGGAAATCTAGTATCTCTTCGGTTTTGGTTTGATGCTGGCGAATGTGGTGCAGCTCACTTGTTCAGTGTGTGCTTATCGCCTATCGTTCATGAGTAATGAACGACGACAGATAGATTAACTACATGCTACGGTGAATAAGTAATATTGTTTGCATTAGAAGTAGTTTGCATTGGATTAAGATAAAACCTGATGGTTTAAGTGAATGAAATGAATAAAATCCAACGGGAAAGAAAGATTTATTAAGTTGGAAGTCACAATATCATATTGATACCGAATAAGATACAAATTCAAATCAAGATTGATTAATAGTATCATTTAATAAAATGACTACCAATCATTGAAAAATTAAAGGTGGAATTAATTGTGTTGTTATTAGGCAGAAAGTGTAGATGGTATTTGATTAATTATGTTTTATGAATGAATTCTTGATTTCTAATCTGTTTTTCTTTTTCTTGTAAATTTTATCGTAATTTGATTTTCATGTGTCACCCAATTAATCGAGTTCAAAATCAATTGTAAGGGTACTAACTAAATTGAGAAATGCACTTCACGCTCGTAAATTCCTCTGATTTAAATTGACTCCACACTCTTTTTTAATTTTTTATGACGCTGGATACCACATAGACGGCGCTTTATTTTCCATACTAAAATTGTACGTTTCCCTATTTTGCACTCGGAATTGGCCGGAAAAGCGAACCGGGCGCGACACACAAATGGAGAAGTGAACCTCCGCGTCGGACTGAAGTGACTGGCTAGACAGCACACAGCGGTGCATTTTGGCATCTCCTCCATTTCCATTGCCGTTTCATCCAATCTTCTATGTGATACGCCACTCTATTTTTACCTTTCCGTGCAATTTATGCCAAAAAGCTATAAATCACAATTTTTGTTTGGCGGCGTAGCACCATTCTTGCTCTTACTGCTGCCACTGTTTTCCATGTTGCTCTTTTTACATATCTCATACGTATTTCACTCGACTAGATGCTGTCCTGTACGAACAAAACGGTAAATTTTGTACATTTAATAGAAAATTTATTGTCATTTTTGACGCAACTAATTTGAATCTTCAAATATAACATAGTGAAAATATCTAAAAGTTCAAATGATTAGTTGTAGATGGCGCAATCTGTTCATTGAGTGGAAAAAATAAAAAAATCGTTTTCTTTACTTTGAAAAGAAAGCAATCTTGTCGTATTTTCTATGCAAATATTTAAAAGTCTTCTACATTAAGATGCCCGTCGTTTTATTCCACAAGGACAGCACTCGTGAATTCGGATTTCTCCTGGGTGTTTCACTCCCTGAACAAAAGTGCACATTAGACCAGCGTTTCATCAAGTGCGACCGGTCGGTTATTTTGATTAATGCCCTGCGCGTCGAAAGCACCTCCTGACGATAAAGAATACCTTGTTTCGGTCGCATCATTAATCCATTTGCGTGCGCGCCTTCAGTTGCATGGTTCGCACTCGAGCATTTCCCGTTCCTGTTTCATTACTTTTTCATCTTCCTTTTCTAATACCCTCACTATGCACAGTACTCTCCCTGGGCAGTATCGCTTTGCAGCTAGACACTAATGAAGAAATTATTCCTGATTCATTACAATGTTTACGTTTCTTCTTGGCATGTTCTTGGAAATGAGAATAATCACGTTAGTACAATCGCGGATGTTGTCAGGATTACTTTCAGATAAACACAAAAATTATAAAAGAAATTTTGTCCGGGGTGACACTGACTGATGCGCAAAATTAAACGTTGCAGACAACCTCCAAACGACACGAAACTTGATATCTTTTTAAAGGCTTTCTGGGAGCGGGAATTAATTTAGAAATTATTCAAAATAAACGACTCACAATTACGCGCTGGTGGTTATCGAGGACACGAATTTCCGGCCCTAAAATAACACTCAACTCAAGACAAACTGCCAGCCGCAATGCGCGATAGTAAGGTGCAATCAGGAAGCATGTTTTTCAATTCAATTAGCGCATATTTTATGTTTTTAGTACCAGTCTATTTTACCACCAAAGGCCCGCTGCGTTTAGTCAACATGAATAATAACTGCTAGTTGGTAGAATGTAATTTACGCAATGCGAAAATGACCCTTTGACCGCTAACGCTATTGCCGCCGCCGCTGCTACCAAAGCCAACCTAATGAAGTTATGCCAAATTAACCAGAGAGCAAGTTGTTAGTTGTTATTGAATCAGTTAAATTAAATAATAAGTCAGACTTTGCGAGAAGTTGGCGGGCGGGCGGCCAATTGGGGCCGCATACGTGCTTATTGTTTAGTTGCCGCCGTGTCGCTCATACGCTCGTTTGTATGATCGTGACAGGAATTTATAATTTCCGGCGCGTGTATTATCTTCCTGGACTTTAATTTGTCGTGCGTGTCTCATGTCGTGTAATAAGAGGCACGATTCGACGAGTTCGGGATGAACTCAAAGTAATATAGAAGTTTGATATTATGACACGTGCAATAAGAATATGAAATTGAATTGAATTATAAAGCACATAAGTAATTCTCTTACTTGTTTTAAGATATAAAAGAAGTTAATTTATCAATGCTAGAAGTTTTACATTCTTTTAAATAAATAATCTTTTGCCACGTTTAAAAGAGAAGTTGTCTAAATAATCCAGTTCTCTTCATAAAATTAATTTACTCTGATTAATTGTATCTTTCTCTTCTGCACATTATAGCGTAATGATAGCTACAAATTATGATTCAAATTGTAATTGCGTCTCTTTGGATGAAAATTTAAACTAATCAGAATAATAATTATAATGATGTCTAGAGAAGTATGAAAATCTATTACGTGTTTCTCTCTGTGTACTTAGGAAATTTACTAAATAACTGTGTGTTTCCAACAAGATGTCCTGCGCTCGTTGTTTCATTGAATTTAATTTCTATTCACCGCCATGCGCTTCATATTTATGCATTATATATATTAAATCAGAGGGAGAAGCGAATCACTCGGCGCTTTGTCGTAGTGAACCTAAGTGCGTTTCAATTGTTCTACGTAAGACCAAGTCATCTGTCAACTTCCTCCTGTTGTGATAGGTTTGAGAAGCTCTTCTGCTGCGGGCTTCTTGCTACTGAAACATTTAAATTTTGCTCCCGCATAATGAGATAATATGGAAATATTGCTTGTGTGGTTAAGTTGTTTGGTATTGAAATAATCAAAAGCAAGTTAGGCTCGCAGTTTAAAGTGCTTCCTGATGAGATGCGGATGCATCAACGCGCGTAGTGCGACGTGATGAGGCAGAGAATCGACTTGGAGGTTGAAAGCAAAGAAGCGATCATTTATATTCCATGTTCAACAGCGGTGATTTATCATAATAAAAGCAAATTAGTTCGACGTCAGTAGGCTAGACACATACGAGTATATACAAATCAGAGGCGGCAAACTTTATTCCGGCAGTCGAATTGTAATTGTAGCGGATTTCGGTTAAAGTTCACCAACATGCAGAGAGAGTGAATTATTTCAAGTTAATGGTAAATTGATGTACCGCTTTAATTGACATTCTGATATTATTTCAATGCAGATTCAAAAACTATTCTTTGCTACATTTGTTTTAATCAATAATATTTGAATATCTTCTGAGTATAGCATAAAAACAAAGCCATAAATCTCAACACAAACAATTTTAAAACGCCCACCTTCATGTGGCATGATCATGCCCTTGTTATTTACTGCAGTTTTAACCCCTAAACTTGCACGACGCACACAAAACGCAGTTAAACAAAAGTTAAACAAAATAAAAATGCCGCCACCAATATAACCATCGGTTATGGTTTCAACACGACTTTCTACCACCACTACGCGGAATGAGGAAAGTGCGTTCAAAAAGGCCTGCGAATTACCGACAAATTTCACTGCCTTGCCGCCTTTTATATTCTTGCAATATTTACAGCCCTAATGGGATCTTTTCCAAGATAATAATAATTTATAGTAATAGTAATCACATTTCCGTATATTTTTCTTTTAGCACTCCGGGCACTTTGATGCAATGGCATCTTTTTGGTTCTTTTTCAAGCGTTCAACTCTTAGGATAGTTGTCCAAAGCAATTCATTTCTTACTAGAAAAATTAAGTTTTACTATTTATCAATTATATGAGAGAAAATTACCTTTCAAGCAAGTAACAAGAAATAAGTTATATGTTATGATTAAAACATTTTTGTTGTAATTACTTTCGGTATATCTGTGAAAACATTGAAGGTAAATTTATCCAAAATGTTTGCAATAATGGCATACCACACAAACGCCTGTCAACGTCTAGCACTTTTCGATGTGCACAAATCGCACAATTGCAATACATTTTTGACATAACAAGCCAAGGTGTGGTAGCAATTGGAAGGGATCAAGAATTATGTGCGCAAACCAGAATGTTTGCATGTGTGCCACCACTAGCGCTAGATTTGTGGCGGTGGTGGCAGCGTGATGTAAATCAATTGAAAATTGTCCTGATGACAGACTTACGATTGCGAGGAGGGTATTAGTCGCCCCATCGTGTAGGGAATATTTTTTCAGCACTGTTTGGCTTTTACTACATTTCTGTAATTCTGTGATAAATATTTTTTATTTCCATTTTTTCTTGCTTTTTTCTTGCAGCTAGCATTATGTAGAATTACATTAATAATTATTAAATTTTGAGTTACCTTAAAAGGGTTTTAGTGTATTAATTCTACCCTACAAGTGCTTGAACCAGATTTATGTGTGGTGTTTGAAAGTGTTTGAAATTCGACTGAAAGTTCCACATTACAACGCGGTGTCGCAGCGGGCAACTTTGAAACGCGAGCAAACTAAAGAAACAAACTAAAATTTGTTTGCAGTTTTACCACGCCATGGTAAATTATTACCGCAAGTAGATTTGTTTTCTATAACTTGCAAGAGTTGGAAAACAAATTATTGGCCCAAATGCTTCCGTGCATTCAATTCTCCGAATGTGGAGAATTTATATTCGAACTCAGAATGCATTCTATTTATATTTCATTCTAGAGCTTTTAATTTTTGTTCTTGTTGTTTTACTATCACCAGACGGAATATCATTCTCAATTATTCATTTTGCATCAATTTATTTCGAGGACCACGCTTGTTTTTCTTTAATTCTCTTTGTGAAAACATAGGGTGGTTGTCAAAATGCACTAGAAACGTAATAAATTTTTGTTTGTTTATACTACTGAGTGCTAGGCATTGGTCTAGCAAACGACACTAGTTGGGGACGCAAGTAGATAAACAATAAATCATTGCATCGACTGTCAATTTGTATTGGAACTCGATTGATTAACTTAGCTGGCGATTTTCGTAAGAAAATTAACTTCTACTGAATGTTTAAAGTGGTGAAACTTTAATTTTTAGATCATCACAATTAACGTAAATCTCTTTCAATAAGAAATATACTTAACTCTAAAGTTTACTTCTCTTAAATTAATATTTTTGTTGATTTTGATGATTGTTGATTTAAATTTGAGCCAACACTATGTATAAAGTCATAGTGATGCTTAAGCGGTTTATCTTAACAGAATCTCTACGTTTTTTGGTTTTCCTGTGAAGAGCGTTTCTACACTTTTTTAGAAAGTCGGTTCAAGCAAATTTATGTACTCCCACAATCACTTTTTATTGAATATACTGGCTTTTCTTTCTTAACATCCAGCGCGTCAGAAATCAAGAAGACAAAAAATATATGAAAAACGGTCCCTGCCCGCAACAGAGTAGTAAAAAAATCAAACAAAGCTTATGAGTTACGAATAAAAACAAGTGTGTGCACAATGCAAGTCGTAGGCTTTTTTTTATCAGTTCCTACCTTTTAGAATATCCTAATATGACATAAAACGTAGATGGCAGCTGTAAAAATCGGGAAATTAAAAAAAACCTGCCATTTCCAAAGGCAAATGTCTACAAAGAAATGTATTCACTTGCTTTTATGAGTATATGCATCAGCAGAAAATATCGACATGTTATAAAATACAGCAACATTTAATATCTTTATAGTTACGATGAAACAGTTTTTTGAACGTCAGGAAAGAAATTTGTCAAAAGTCACATAAAGTGTGCTACGTGCCTTGCGCTAGATTTGTGGAATTACATAAACTTGTGTTGAAGGAAAGTCAAACGAGAACAATTGACGAGTGAACGGAATTCGGGGCAAAAACATTCGCGTGGATGGGCTGAAGGAGCAGACAAAGCGACAAAAAGTAATAGACTTGGGAATAAATTACCATGAGATTTTTTACAGGCGTAAAACCCTTTTTGCTTTTTCCGTCTTCCTCTTCTAATTTTAGTAGAACTGGGAATGTATAAGTATAAAAGGAGAAAGAAAATGTTTTAAGGTTCTTCACGTCCGGGCCGCGCCTTGAGGTTGGGCCCGTCTTTATTATTTCCGCAAATTTGCTAGAGAATTAAATAACGTTGCACATTCTTTTTCGGAGGCATTTTTTTACCTTAACCTTCGTGTACTAATTTTTTTGTTGCGTATTGTATAAAAGAAAATCAAATTGATCCTAAAATACGAACTTTTATTTGTTTTTAGATTTCATGTTGTATAGCTGTTTTATTTAGGTCAGACTGAGATTTGTTTGATCCAAAGGCAGGATAAGAACAGAAAGGTAAAAATCGTTGCTAACCAAGTTCCACCTACGCGAATTGGCCATTAAAATCATGTTAGGTGTTTCGAAGTAGGGTTGGTATAGAATAAATTTTAGATTAAACAACAAGGAATCAAGGATCAGTTAAATAAAATTTTATATTTCGAGTAACAAATTTTTTTAACAACTTTTTTTATACTAAAAGATAAGAACTAAACTTTTGAAAAGCTTCAATTACTATAAAATTAATACTTTAATTTAATTCTAATCGGTATAATAGGTGTATAGAACTTAAATAAACATTGATTCTTGTATATCTGTCAATCATTAGATTAAAATGACTGGATATTAGTTAATTTGATTGACATTAAAAGCTTATGTATTATTAACGACAGTTTTTTTTTTATAATCTCGTATTTGAGGAAATTGTTTCAAATTGTTGAAATTGAGTAATGTATTCGTTTGCGAAAGAAAATGGAAAACTTCAAAGCTGTTTTCCTCGCTTTGTATAGATATGGTACTTGTCTGTAAACATACCGCTCCTGAAGCAGTGTAACCCGCAGAGTGACGAACGTTTCTCCTTCTGCTGCCGCCTCTTGGCCTCCTTTTTATAGCTCGTCTCTCGAAAGCGAAAGAAAATTCAATTGCGAGGGTCGCGTTTAGATTTAAATTGCAGTTTATATGAAAAATACAAACGCGAATTGAGAGAGGTGTTACCGTCAGCTAAGAGTTATAACCGAAGGACTGCTACACATGGTGTATTAGTAATTCAAAGATAATTTATATACATTTTTAATAATAGAAATGTAAATAGAGTAATAAATTGTATCTATTGTAACATTTGTATAATAAATATTGAAAACACCGTAGAAAACAGCAAGAACAAAAAGGACTAAAGAGAGAAACGGAAAAGCTCATTCAAAGTGTTTTACATTCGAGTCTTTGGCGCATACCGCACTCGTACCCAGCAACTGGATAAGAAGACTTCTTCCAAGATATTGAAGGATATGGAAACACAACACGTAGAAAACGACGGTGGTGGAAATGTGCACGCAAGTCTACAGAGGGAAAATGATACGAGATAGTGGGTAAAACACTCAAAAACAGTAACGAAAAAGAACGGAAATTGCCTTTGGATGAATGGACTAAGGTAATATGGAAATGTGCGCATCGAAATGGCCCTAACTTAAAGTGGTGTCATAAAAGTGAGACATTGGGACATTTCCATCGACATTCGGGATGCGTCTTCCGCTATGTGGCCATCGATATGCTAAAATAGGTTTAATTCAATATTCCTTAACAGTCCTTACTAGCTCACCATTTTCACAAAAATACCTACGTGCCTGTCAATACATTATCCCAAGTGTTATTAAAAAATTGACAACTTTTTGTTTGCTTTTCTTCGAAAACAGATTAATATGTTTTTAGAAACCTATAATTTAAAAGGATATACGTAAAAGCTGTGTTATATTCGTTTCAAGTACGTTTTCATTTTTATCATGAAGCTTCTTAATCCAAAGACTTAAGATCACTAACGCACTGAGCGTATTAAAAGTTCTTCCCAGCTTTTGAATTTATTTTTTATTATTTTCACCAACTTGCTTCTTATATATTTTTATTAATTAACTTATTAAAGTGCTAATGCAATATTGTGCGAAGATTATGCCGGATTCTCAGCTAATTATTATGCAGAAACTTTTTAATGGTATTAATTCTACCATCTTTAGCTTTTTCAGTGTATCTATCAGATTCTAATACACCTCAGATTATTGTATTTTGGTTTCCTTCTTATTGTCATCGCGTAGAAACAAGCAACGCGGTTAATAAATGACAAGGTGTCAGATGGGCGCTCCGGTTGTGTTCCGGAATACTTTTTATCGTCGTATGAAAAGGTTAGCTTTTAGATTATAAAATGCCATTTAATAATAAGATAACTTTTTTGCACGGTTTGCGTCCGCTAGATATTGTTTTTCCGCTCGTCGCACAGCCGACGAATGGCTGGAGATAAATCCGCGGAAAATTAACTTATATCTTAAGAAGATTCGTCGCGTAAAAATGAGAAGTAAGGAGAAAAGAAAGAGGTTTTCATTTTCATATCTTTGCGCGTCATTATGTCGCATGCAATCTGCACCCTAGTGCGTCAATTGGATGCTCTTTTATGTGGCGAGAATAATTTGCTGTGATTTGCGATGAAGCATCAAGATGCTAACGGAAATTGTCGGCATTCATAATCTGTCAAGTTATTTTTGCAAAACGAGACCCGACAAAGTGTTCTACTTCTATTTGACTCCAACTTGTTTCAAACATGCTTCAACACTAGAATAGGACCTTGTGCGACAGAAAAGTCCCCGCCTAACATCTCTCAAGGGTCCTATTATCCTTAAAGATAGCAAATGTTCACTTATCAAATCTGTTTCTTATTTTTTCAATTTTCTATTTTTTTACAACCACTGCAGCTTTTAGATGATATCCTTAGATGTGAATTTTTGTGTCGCGAGTAAAAAGGCAACGATGATCGTAAACTTAGAGTTAAAACAATCTGAAATAAAGGACGTGTGTATGCTTTTTGATATGTTGTGAGAGAATTACCTTGTTTCACCAAGATAAGGCAAAACCATAAAAGAATAATAGACAAATAAAATCCCGCCAACAGGGGCAAAAAGAAAACAAAAACGGGTTGAAATTGAATAAGTTGCAACAAAAATGCATGAAAGGTGAAAGGAAACTCAGCGGGACAACATAATAGAACTAAAATGAAAAAGTGTTTCTCTCTGAGCTCTGATTCATATAAGAATATTTGGCAGACTTGCATTGCGTGCACCGAAGCAAATGCAGAAATACGGAGGCAAATAAAATAAAGAATAGTTTTTATAATTGAAAAATTGCATTCTAATGCAATAAAGAAAAAGAGCACAGTGTTATAAAACAAAGCAATAACAATTTCAAATTGTGCATGTCATGAATAAGAAAATTAATTTTAAAATGACAGAAATAATAAAATACATTCACGATGTCTTCTTAAAGTAAAATTACTTTTTGTTGACAAGTCTTGTTGAAATTTTATGCGTTAATTTTATTGCTACTTTGGAAGCCTTTCTATGGCCATAATTCTTCTTTGGTCGATCATACAAACTCATAAAGCACCACTGTACGATACGTTTTTCAC
>JAODIE010000007.1:5864663-6066142 GCA_027575565.1 Diploeciton nevermanni
ACACTGCGAATCGATATATTGTGACAGATTGCTATCGTCCAACGGTACATTCTCATATCGAGAGAAGACGCAAATTAAATGAAGCTGACTTAAGTCGCGACTTAAGCATATGACGGGTTGTTATAACGATTACAAATCTAAGTACCCGCACACGTTAACAAACACTTACAAGGAAATATAATCAACTTGAGTAGTTGACTTAACCACGTCTTGGCTTAGATGTACTCTGTCTGCATCATTTATGAAACGTACGTCTTGCCTTTAGCTTTTAACAATTTTCTAAATTGTGCAGAGATGCAATTTTGAATAAGAGTATAGCGTCATTGTTTCTAGAAAGAAACTATCTCCGACATATGCTGGTACCCTGTGCATTATCGTCGCGAAGTGCATAAAGTACAATTATGTTTATAGTGCCTAGAGGTGAAACCGTATATGGTTGTAAAAGTCGTCAAATAAATAATCAGCGAACTAAACTAACTCTGGGTGTCCAGGAATCAACGAAGCGACAAACGTGCGCATTATTTTATCGTTAATGCAAGTCTTTTTTAGCAGAATTTTCTTCTCGTCTTGCTACTCCCGAGTGGTGTAACAATAAATTATCACAAATTGGCACTTAGAATAATCGTCTGAACAAGGTTCACAATGTGCCCGTGTGATAAATATTTGTCGCCTCGTTTGATTTTATTTATGATAATATTTATTTTTATTGCGTGTGAGTAATAGCCAAGCTGAAGTTTCCGTCCTGCTAACGTGCAAAGTGCTTGGTGCGAAAAGAAACCGTTTAATTTTTAAAATGTTCTACAGTTGTGAGAAATGGATGACATAAACTAGAAAAAAATATTATCGTCTATGAAATATTGGTTTAAATTCACATTAAGACTTTATAAAAGGTCAATAACATCTCTCTGAAATCAGATAAATATCGTCATCACATCCTCTGCGTCTTGTTTTTCGTCTGGACAGTTAAAACGTGTTCGTCTTCCTGCCGATGTAGCTGATCATAGATCTAATGGTTCACGTTATATATATATATATATACGTAGCAAGCAAGTTCATCTCGATTAACGTCTTCACTTGGGCGAACTTGCGCACCGTGCATGACCAGCGTATGTGGCCGGTTGTCGTCTTCAGTCTTCAATTAATTTCAGCTCAATTAGTTCGTTTATCAATGTAAATCTTCCACCATATCTCGTTCATCGTCCACGTACACTATCTCTAGGACGTTCCTCCTTTTATCTCTCTGGACTTTCGATCCGCCTTCACTATCCCAAGCTGGGTAATTAGCTGCCGGACGACTTTTCATCTTGGATGCTTTCTTTCATTTCGTGACAGTTTTCTTTTGATTTCCATCATTTTTGATTTTGGTGGAGAACATCATTATATAGACAATATAGAACTTTATGGTGTGAACGTATTTTTATGATCATGGATCTATTATATCTGTCTTATTAAAGAAGGTCCGATGCTGGACGGAATTATTCAAATACAGGAAGATGTTTATGACATTAGAATTAACATCTCATTTGTACGGATGTTTTATAGCACCAGAGAGATTCTACTTACAAACGTGCTGAAAAACTCTTCTTTTAATGTGGTATGCAGTTTCTTCTTTATGAGTAAATCCAAAGAAGAGAAAAACGTGTGACTGAATCATGTTGTTGGCAATTGTCGCTTGCTGATGAGATAAAGACGAAGATTTGTAGGACAACGTTAGATCTCACTTCCCGTACTATACGGAAAATAGTTTACGACTTTTAGATGAGAACAAATTGCGATAGCAACGTTTAAAGTGTGGTTTCCTCTTTCTTCTATATCTCAGAAAACTAACAATGAGTTAAATTTGCGGGTATAGAAGTATGATTAATCTTAAACATTTCAACAAACGAGAAATAAGCAATAACAAGATAAAATCCAGGAGAAATTGTAATTAATCGAGAGTATCAATAACGATGATATTACTTCTAATGGATCAGTATGTTCACAACCAACACATTTAGATGTTTATCGTAACATATATTACTTTATAATGCCGAAGATTTCGGTTTCTGGGCGTTCAAAATTATATCGTGCTGTGGGTGGCAATGTCACGACTTATTTAATTTACCAACTGAAGATAATTACGTTCGTGAATACGCCGTTTCATCCACTCTAGAAACAACAAATTATCCGAATATATGCGCAGGAATAAATTTATTCTGTTTCTATAACAAGATCTCACAAGATGTAAACATGTAATTCAAACTGGTATCATTTAAATCATGATAAAGATAGAAAATTTTATTCTTTCTGAGCTTAAAAATAACTATACACATAATTGTTTAATAATTACAGAGTATTTATCTTAAATGTAGTAAACAGTTAGACTTTTTATATAAATAGCCATCATTTATTATAGGTCTGGGTTATTGTTGTATTTTCCAGCTTGAACAAATAATGATAACCAAACACAATTTATTTTCTCATACAAAACACAATGCAAAATAATATTTTATAGGCATTGATATATAATAAAATTATTGTGTTAAATGAGATGCTTTTTTGTTCTCATGCATGCATAATATCAATGAAACGCTGTGAGAACGCCATGCTAGGTGAAGCATTAATTTAATTAATCGATAGCCGAAATCAATTTATCATACTTATAAATCGGTTCACTTTATTATTACTTACTGGTAACGTATAGTTTGTCTTAAGTTATGCATGTGTTTGGTGCTCACAATCGATGTGATGACACGGTACTTACAATTAAGATGCGATACTCGATAGGAATTGGTACTGGGAACCAAATATTGAATATTCATAATGCGATAAGTATCTCTCAACATATCTATTAAATTCAGAATTTCAGAGCTAAAGTTCTTCGACGTTTGCGAGTGGAAAACATTAATTGATATCAATCAATTCGACCTTGTGCTTTGACGGAATTATTACCTATTACTAATTGAGTGTTGTATGCATAAATAATGCAGTAATATTTTTCTTTGCTTTTAATCATTTTTTATGGCTGTCTGATGGCTTAATTTACTTTAATCAATGCTTCAAGTTTCAATTGACCATATCTTATGATATTTATTATGCGTAGCATAATTAATTATCTGTTTCTGTTGATTGTTTATTTAGTTGTGGTGCATATTGGGCTATTTGGGTATTTTACAGAGAAAAAGTATTATACGTTAAATTGTGAAGTATACAATAATTATAAAACTGTACAGATTGTAAACTAATTGATTAAGTCGTAGCTTTATGTCGATGCTTCGATTATTAATTACAGATGATTTGTGATTGAAATCGGGCGCATTTGTCGGTTAACCAATTTGTGCACAGCTATGGCTCTATTTTACACCAGTAACAAATTGGTTTTGCTATTAATAAACATACATCACGTGCACAACATTGTAACGTACCAATGTACACCATTGTTTTAGTGAGATGACAATACTTAGTAGAAGTAGAAGCTGATTTTAATTAGAAATATTATAATGCATTCCTAATAACTCAAAACATATTCTGCTGAAGAAATTAATTACGTTTCTTGTGCTTCAACTATTTATCAATACTTCGTGCGTATTTCACTCTGATCTGTTTAGTTAACAGACGCAACCAATGCTGGAATGATTCAATCAAGACTTCCAGTGTCAGGTTGGGGTTGCACTCAATTTTCTGTTCGGTTTTCGTTTAATTGACGATTCGTTATGCATGAGGCTGGTTGACGGTGGTGGCAATAGTAATGGCGGCGGCGCTCTTCGTGCACCTAGTCTCGTTGAATTTTAATCGAATAAGTAATTCGGTTTACGCTGTATCTATACGATTACTAACAATATTGGTTACATTACGACGATCTATACACGAAATCTTGCTTCAATGTGCCAATCGAGTTTCTTACTGCAAGCCATCTTAAATATGCGTTGCGAATGCATGATTTCTATCAAAAGAAAGCATATTTATAATCAACTCTTAAATTATGCAGAGGTTTGTTCAGCATAAGTAGGAAATTAGTAGCCAGGAGTTTCTAGATAATAATCAAGGTGAAAAATTAAAGTGTGATTTAACAGATTTTGATTGAATGGAATGTGACTTGGTTAATGATGACAATCTCTCACATTATTGAATAATATAAAAAATAATGAGCAAGAATTATTAAAAGTATTAAATATTTTATTAACTTAATAAAGTTTGGATTATCCTAAGAGTGAAACTAATGAAGTCGACACTGGACAATTATATTCTAAGATACTAATATACTAATTAAACTCGTCGCCAATAACCAAAATTTAATATGAATTGTGACTTGATATCTTGGATGGGTGGATAACCTAATGGCAAATTAAAATCAAGCAGAGAGCCTCATCCCCTACAATTAAAACTCAAACTTAAGATTAGAATTTGATAAATTCTACATAAAAATCAGTAATGGTGTTTCAGTTATAATGCGTTTAAATAACTCCTGGTAGTTGTCGTTTCTAGGTAAAATTGCTCCATAAAGATATTTAATCATGTTGGGAAACTCGTTTCTTAGAAGCGCTACATGGACTTTAACCGCACCTGTTTTGAATATTTTAATAAAAACACATTTTACTCTTATAGCATGTTTTTTACTATAGCAATTTAGTTTAAAATTCTTATCAATGTGCTTGTAACAAGCGCTACAAGGCAAGCCAATTAATGATTTTTCACTACATAATATGAACAGCAACCAAACATAAGCTATACAAAGCGATTCATAATGACTTGAGATTATACGCTTATTAGCAAATGATGTGAGTGAGGTGAGTAATATGAGGCGTGATACATTAGATTTCTTTAGGTTGACATAGATGCATAATATAAATAATTGTTTAAAGTGCGATTAGTAATCTGGGCATGCTGCAACTTATAACATTGCTTTATATGCTTTATTTTATATGTTTTCTTTGTGCAGGTAGTTTTAAAGGTAATTTATGTATCAGAAGTTGTTTATATCTAAATAGATGTTTTGCCACTTAAAATATGACTAAATTAAATTAATGTTTAGTTAGAATCACGCGTAATTATTGTTTTTATAAAGATGGTAAAGCAGCGGGGTTAATAAAATGCATCACTACTATTTTTGGGTAAACTGGGAGGACATCCTACAATTAGAAGCAGCAATATATCATCTACTAGATTAGAAGATATTTTAAATCTTTCAAATAAAAATAAAGTATTTTTTAAAATTAATTAAGGTAGTATATTTAAGTTATTAATGCATTAATATTAATTCTGTTTGTTAAAGTAGCCTTAATTGATACTAGATGGCGCAATGTGTTTCAATATGAAAGAATTCGTTATTTTATTCTAACTTTATCTGGACTTGTTTCAGTTTAGTATGCGCATGCTTGGTTATCATTTGTCATATTAATATTTTTTTCAAACATTTTATGCCTAACACAGCGCTCTTTAATTACAACCAATTTACAAAACAATCCTCGCACACTTTTAAGTCAAAGTAAGAAGCCATAACAAATACTCAACACATTTTACTAGTAACTGTATTAATTTCCTAAACAGTTCAACATCCAGGTCCAACATTTAGTAACGTCACCTACTTTAAGTTAAAAGTATTTGTATTTGGCTCTCGGTAAACATCTCCTAAACAAGTGGCAGCAAGAATTAATTTGCTTTCATCCATGCACTACACGCTCAGTGTTTTTTCTGATCGCTGGTAGCACTTGGAATATGAAGGCAGTCATAAAAAATAACTGGCGTTGCTTTCTTTTAGCTGGATGAAAAATAAGCGGTCGTTTATGGGATAACGGCCGATATGTGCATTGGGCAATTTAAGTGAATATTAGAAAAAAACCGCTTTGTCTTTGTCCTCGTGAAAAAGTGCTCACATATATACAAATTTACATTGAAAATGTAAACGTGTGCCACCGCATTGCTGTATATTTATTGCATACAGCGAAATGCTTTATGGTTATTAAGGTGGTGCCGGTAGCAAAGTAAAATAGATGCCGAAGCCTTTGGGCGAAACAGTTGTGGAAGCAATCTTAGGTCATAAGAGTAATTTGACTTTTAAATTTCATTATGATATGCACAGATTCATGCGGTGATAAAAACCATTGTAATGTACAATTTAATTAAATTCTCTTATTTTTGCTTTCAGGTGCATATCAAGGCTCAACATCATAATTTACTTGGCAAGGGGTATGACAAGATTTTTTTATTTTCTTAATATGCTTTTCTTATAGAAGTCTTTTGCATTTTGTTGTCGATTTCTGAGTAGTGTAGCTAATCAATAACTCAAATGCTTTCTCCTTTCTTTTGTAACAGGGGTTGACGAAAATTTACGCATAAAAAACTATTTACTTGTTATTTATGCACATTTGTGTTTTAGTTTATGTAGTAAAATCAATTCACAACTCAATTACACCGTCTGGTTACACTTTTCAAGTTACTATGGAGTATTAAAGAACAAAAAACAGATATAAATAAATTGGGTTTAAAGATTTAAAATAAATACAGGCATTTTTATTTAAACACAAGCATTTTAAGAAATCTTAAAAAATTGGTTTTCTTCTTGTTGTATTTTTGGATTTATGCCATTAATCCTGAAATATGCAACAAATAAACCAGGAATGTAAATACGTGTAATATTTTTAATTTTAAGCTAAATTTCACCAAAATTAATATTCTGCCAGCGACAGAGCTGAAGAAAACTTTTTTATAGCCAATGCAACTATTTTAAACCTCTTTCAACGCTAGATTGAAACAAAAGTGTGTTAAAATAAAATATTCTTTTTGGGGTTCTAGAGATTATCTATTTAGGTTAATATAAACAAAACCAAAAGAAAAATTCTTAATCCGAGGGTGGTTTAGGCGTAAAGTTGGTCGGATTCACTTCTAGCAGCCACAGCCACGACTCTATTCGAATTTACGCAATTGTGTATTGTCTCGCACTACGCCGCCGCGCCGTCTACCTTGAACAATGAATTCGGCTTTCGGCGCACTTTCGGGCTTCTATCGCTCTAATCCTATGGCGAAATTCCCTTAATGCAGACGTTAATTTACTTAACAGCCTTTTGCAACTATTACTCCTTCCCCCATTCTTCGCGCTCTCGCTATTTCCATTCCTTTCTGCGCTCCGTGCATGTAAGTATTAGTCTTGCTTCTCATCCGCATCTCTTAATTTCAGAGCTTGTAGCAGGGCTGTTGCTTAGCTGAAAACTCGCAAGTAACATGCGACCGCAGAACACAATACACACCTCCGCCAGCATCCACCTACACCGTAGATTTCAGCAATTTCCCGCAATAGAGCAATGTGTGCGTTAAATACTTCCATATACTCGTATCCTATAATGGAGCGCAATGTTTTAACATAGCGTCGCCATCCCGTCGACGGCGGCGACGTCAGTGCGGTCCCATAGATGCGAAGCAAATTGCGGCGCCCTATTAACCTCTCATACATAATAGCATTCAGTTCGCTTGCCACAGCGGCGAGCAGATTAATACTCTTCACGCTATTAGCTAACGGTTAATATGAGTTGGAATATTTGTCTAGAATGTGAATGGGTGCAACATGGTATGTGTTTGATAACAGAAATCCTATTAAAAAACAAACGTATTTTTTATGGAAATCATTCCTCAAACATGTCATAGCAAATTAAAATCTTGCTTATTCTAGCGGACGATACCACATATTCCCCATACACCACCGGAATAAACAAAGGTTTGTTGATCGCCTTACACCCTTCATAAAACCGATTAGCACACTGTTGTCGCGTGCGGGACCTTTCCTGAGCGACAAATAGAAAATGGCAGCACAGTTATCTACGCAATGTTTATTTTCACATGTTATTGTCTAGGACGCAACTTAACCAAACTGCCAAACTCCACGGCAAAGCGTTCTTCCTGTTCCGCCTCTATCGCTGCACGCTTATATTGCTTTCAGCTCCTGGCAGGCTGGCACCAGCAGCTAGCAAAAGCAGAAACTCAAAACGCTTTCGTTTGTGTACTTAAAGTTATTCGCGCTCGAGTAACGCATCTACGATTCCGGGAAGTAGCAGCTGAAGGGGTGGCCGGCGGTGTCACGGAGATGTGTGACTTAGCGCTGATACGCCAGCTTACGGCTTGACATTACACATACATTTATGAACCGATAGATATGCGGCACACGCGAGGATGAAAGCGCGCCGCTGCAGCTGCATACATACATTATGTGAGGGTTGGCAAGACAAATATGCAAGGTTTGTAATTATCTGCGGTGTAATTGTCAAAGTTTGAGCAGATTCGAGCGGGTGATACATAGACGCACGTTAACTGAACCATACTCGAGAAGAGTATATAATACACACTGTAAATAATACACACAATAATTAAATATTACAATATGGAATATTTCCAGAAGGGATATTAAATCAGACAATGGAAATTTGATTTAATTGATGATAATTCTCTTTTGTTCTAAGTAAATAAATTAGTTTTAAGAACACCTTAGAATGAAATTAAAAGGGAAAAAATATTTATTAACCTGCTGCGCAAAGAGATTAAATAATATAAAGATTCTCCGAAGCAATAATAAATTAAGACTTCTAAATTAAATCAAATTAATTATAATTGCTTAGAGGAAAGTTCTAGGAAAATGTGATTAATCAATTTACTCCTGAATAACATTTCAAGAAATATACTCTCTTAATTTTTTTCGCTTCTGACTGAAAGTTGGCTTGCTACTACTACCAACTGTATATAGAAGATAACACAAGTCTCCCAAAACTACAACAATAGATTTTAATGTTCACTATTCTACATTTGATAGTAATACTCCCGACATCTAATCCAAACACTACACATCTCAGCTAACCCTTGGTCGCGACTATTTCAATTCTAATAAAAGTAACTGTTCTGCCTTCCTAATGCCACCGCCAACACAAGTTGAACAGTAAGAAGTAAGACAATAGAATCAACGCATCCCCTAATCATTATATCATTTTGGACTAGAGCCACTAGCAGTTGCAGCACTCTCAGCCCTTGTTGGTTCCTCTGGTAAATCGTAATAAATAACCAGATAAGTCTTATCTGGAAAAGCTACACTTTTGGATTGTCTATCACCCGCCACGAAATAGATAAAGTAATGGTATATCTAATTAAGTAATTGAATCCAAAATAATTAATCCTAGTGTGAGGAATTAAAGATTCTATTTTGATATTTATTCATTTTAAAATTAGATGCTTTCTTGATTGCTGACGCAGTAGTGTCTTGCATTTTACATAGCGTTTCATTGAGACTTGATTTGTGAAGAGATTTTATGGGCTTACAGCTAGCCAATTGGCTTGTATCGCCCTAATGTTTTCTACATCTAGTGGAAGACGTTCGATTCTTTCAATTAGTTAGATAAATCTACGTCGGGCTAATCTTATCCGTTCTGGGTATTGATAAAGCTCGAAGACCGAACAAAATAGTTGGAAAATGTAGAAATACTTTTAGGAAACACGTCAATTGATTTAATTTGAAATGCCTTGCAATGGTAGAAAATAGTCAAAATAAAGAATATCAAAATGTTGCTTTAGATTATGTCAACAAGTATGACTTTCGGTAAGGTATTATTGATATTTAATTATTTAAAAATATTGATGCTTAAGTAATAGCTACATTAAAAAAAAATTTGAATTTCTGAAAGGAATAAAGTTGAAAATATTCAAGGCTTAATTCAGTGTGCTAGATGCAATATTAGAAAGACTCCGGTGTCATGTTTCGCATAATTAAGCACAATTCATTTAGGTTCGAATTCAAGTTTTTCACTCTACAACGATTTTTTTATTTGTTTCATTCCACTCATTTGGTTTCCTTATTTGCTTTCTCATACTTTTTTTTTCATTCAAGTTTTAATCGAAGGAAGCAAATTATTTAGTTTTTTTTTTTTTTTTAATAGCTTAACAAAACGTCAAAGCAATTCATCCGCTTTATCCCACAAAATGTTGTTTTTAACTGAGATAAACATAATTTAATTACACCCATCTCTTAGAAAGTAATAAAACATTATTCTAAACGCAGTAAAATATTGATTCTCTATTTTTATTGCATTTGAATTTTTTAAATAAAGAACTGGTTGTTTATTAACCATTATTTTATTGTACTGCAACAGAAATACGCAATAGATATAAATGTCAGAACTAAAATCAAGCCACTTTTATTTGTTCCACGCAATAAAAAGACAATTAACCGAATCAACCAACGTTCATAAACATAAAATATTTACTAATTAAAGTGGTATTATTACTGATTGATCATTATAATATAGACCAGGCACCTAATACGTTTAATTTCTTTCGGGACCTGTTTAACTGCGCAGTGTAATTCTTAAAAGCTAAAGAAAACTTAGTTGGAACATGCACCCATAAAAATCGGATTTAAACTTTTAATTTCTTCTTCTTTCTTCTGGTGCTACACGAATGATCTTCTTGTTCGTACCGCATTCTTTTTTACTTGCGGTTGCTCCTGTATAGCTCACCAATTAAAAGTTTAATTACACCAAATATATACAAATACGTTTAATTTAGCTATAAATTTCCGTGGACGTAATGACATTTATTGGGAATTAAATAAACTTGCACGGAATATGACTCTTTATTGTTTAATGATCTTTTTGCTTATGCAAAGTGAACGATATTAAAATATTTTCTGACTTTATTGCTTATGCTTTAATTACAGAATATTTTAACATGATATTGTGTGATTGGGATGTTATATTTTATACATAATGTTATACTTAAATGGTTCTTGGTTAGTTTCAAGTGAAAAATACAAATCCGCTAATCACTGATACAATTATGGCTGCTTTATCACTGCAAATAATACTTAATTTTGTGGCTTAAGAAGCGATTTCAAGCACTGTTTCAAGTACCTCCTTTTCAATTATGTGTAAACTGAACCGGCATATGAAATGTATGCAATTGCAGCGTATTTAACCGCTCTTAGAAATTGCGTATCCGTTTGTTGCCGCCGCAGAAATTGTAACTGTTTTCCACGACTGTCGATACCAAACTGGAATTTTATTTTCTCATCGCATTTCCTTCTTCATCTGGAGCTGAGTAAAGTTAATATCTCTTTGAGCGTATCTAACAAATAAGCATAAACTCGGTAGGCGTCCACGAACTTGGTAGTTAAGCTAAGCAACTAACGCAAATTCCTCATACGAGAGATCTTGGCTGCATTTAACGCTAATTCAAAATTCTTCAAGAATCCCTCTGATTGCTACCTATGTGAATTAGTAAACTTTCTATAATTTGACTTAATACCCTGAGACTATTATTTGGGGCAATTTGTTGTAGTAGACCAACAAGTACTACAAACTCTAATAATTCCAAGTCCCTGTCAAGTTGTTGAGAACAAAAACCAAGTCCGGATGTGGTCAGGGCCTCACCAACTCTACCAGTGCACTGCTGCACTTGATAGTTAGTTGGCTTCGGACTCGTCAGGCCGGTCATAGAGAGATTATTACGCAGGAGCCTGTTGGCTTCTTCACTCGCGACCGCGACAATGATCAAGTTCGATTGAAACGAATGCTGCAAGACATCGTCGTCGCTCCGGAGGTTGAAACTTTGGCCGGGTCTTCACGCCGGACCGCACCAATCAGATTAACTGCGCGTACGTCCGCCAAGTGCCCGAACAGGTCCAACCACTCATCTTTTGCCTTTTTGTGTCATAAATAATTTTCCAGTTTCGATTAATATAATGCCACTATTCATCATTAGTTGTAATGCAGCCAGCATCTAATGCACTCTCGTCGGCGTCGAATAACATAATTGAATCAAATTGCGCTCAGCAGATCAAAAATTGCGCAAAAATGCATCCTGCTCAGCCCAACTAAATGATAGTTAAACACATGTCCTTAATTTCTCGTCTTTCGGGGCGCTTCGTAATTGGAGTCGCAATTGTTGTGCAATTGGTGGTTGTGGTTAATTAGCATCTAATTGAGCCCTTATTGAGCGAACGTTGTAAACGTAGAGTTTGCACATTGAGCACTTCGGGCTCAATAATTATATCGTTTTGTCGACAAGTCTCAACGATGCTTTTTTTTATGTTGTTTTCACAAATTTTGTACAGTAACTTTTATTATTATTAATTGATTTAAGAAGATTGCCCAATTGAAAATATAAATTAATTTTAATTTTCACGATGAAACAAATTGTCTGCGTATGATTGTTTCACTTTAGTCGCAGTTTAAAGGATAAAGCATTTGCAATGCAATTGTTAATTCAGTAGCACATTGAACAAGTCGTAAAACCAATAGGCGTAACGCGATTAATTACGAGATTCCACTGACAAGGCAGACTAGAGAGTGACACGACAAAGATATAATTGCAGCAATGCATTTCTAATTAAAAGGCGTCGATTGTAATCAATGTCAAACATTTTTCATATCATTAATGACTTCATTAAAATACCCATTTTTAAATAGACATTTGATTTAATAGTATTTCAAACTAGGTTTATCTATCATCTGATTGCTACTTTCTTTAGTTCAATTTGTATTTTTACATATAAAAGGCAACAAACATCTGTATAACATTGCAAAATAAATTTGCATATTGACAAATCATAGCTATTTGCTGTTCATACATTTTAGATGACAGATTCTTGTTGAAATCTGGGACAAATTATATCGAGCGTTTAAATTGCAACTTTCTGCTGAGTAAAATTAATATAAATTCTTTATCTTGCAGAATCACTCTGTATGAAAACACTCTAAGAAAACGAACTGATTGAATCGTTAAAAATAAAAACTATTGATGACAGGGTAGATGGTTGTTTCTTATAGAAACCGTTTAATGTTTGTATTAATAAAACCTTTCTCATATTGCATTATCTTCTCTAATCCTATGTTACTTGCATCAGTTAGTAACCAGCGAGTCGCATATCAAGGCGTCCATCTAATAAAAGCTGATATTATAGTTTAAATCATACAATAAGTAGGAACAAATCGAAAACGCATCGCTGCGCTGATTAAGTGAGTTAAAGTAAAATGTTTTAACGCCGATATTAATAATGATGCACGAATGGAAGTTTAGATTAGATTAGAGCATTAATTAATGATCACTCACACCGGTTCGGTACTGAACGAAATCTATATAATTAAGGTAATTATTTCAAAATTTTTAATGGACAAGAATATCAAAAGTTGATGATAAAATTTGTGATTGAAGAGTATATTATTTAAGGCATGTAAATGCTGAATTTCTAATTTGAAATGCAAAGGCATTGTGAATTAATTATGAATGCAAATTGGAAGATGCCATATAACTTGTTTCTTGAATTTCAAATGCAGTAGGTAAGTAAGTTATTTTATTTGGTCATAAATGTTTATATTTATACTGGTTGTTTTTACCTTAATAAATATCTATGGATATTATATAAAGAGCAGTGGGATAAACCCGAATACGGAGCAAATCTGAACCAGACCTTTATTTATTAGATTAAACGTTGTACTGATCCAACTGTTCAGCAGAAATATTGCTTAGTATTCGATGATCAGCATAGCTGCCTGCGATGTTATTCTACAATTCCCGCATTCAACGCGATCGACAAAGTTCATGGCTACTAATGCCACCTTACAGATTAAGTAAGTTTAAACAGGTAGAGGGGGTTTTGCTCTGAGTTTTCTATGGCCAAGTCGCCCTAGTAATAGTGTGTGAAATCATTAAGAAAATAAAATCATTAGATTTTAGTAGAATGAACTGAAAATACATTGTTGAAAATACACTAACTTCGGTTTTAATCTACTTTATCATCTCTTCAATTTTAATTTAAAAAATTTAGACCTAATAATAATACATTGTAACCGTATTAAGAACAAAAGCATGTCGCAATAATTGTATTTCCTTCTTCATTGGAGATTACATCTTGTATCAGAGTTGTATTTCATTTGCTGCGCTCGCAGGTTAATAATTTTTTTCAATGTATAAAACTTTTTTAATTCTGGTAGAGTTATTACTATTAGAACCAAAAACATTTATTAGTTTTACGTGCAGCTGCAATAAAAATATTTTACAATAATAACATTCCTTTTTCTAGCATTTAAATTGAAAATTAACATTCACCTACTTGTTGCAGTGATATAGTCTTGCTACTTTGCATTTTGAATTGTACAAATCTACATTCGCACATTTTGCAATCATTGTACACCGCGAATATTTTAAACCCATTGTTCATATTCCACTCTCACAATTATTGTCCTCATCGATTTTGCGATCTGCACGCCCTGCACGCCATGCATTTCTTCTGACGACCGGAATGTGGTAGTTATTTAAGAATGACAATGAGATTATACCGAAATGTAAAACCTTCAAACAACCTCAATACATTACTTTGAGTAGGTAATGTTGGTAACAACACTGTTTGATGAAGGTGGAAAACGAGACTGCAGAATGCATGCGAGGATTTCAAAGAAACTGAAAATGATCTGAAAAGTAGGTACAGACAGAGATGTCTGTGGTTACGGAATGAATGAGAAACATGAACGTGACAGTAAATTAGCAAAAATGCCAACAATTTATCAGAAGAGAGAAAAAACAATGCTTGGTTGTGATCAAGTTGTGCAAGAGAATATATCAATGTTTCAAAAGAAGATTTGAATTATTTAATATAAAAAATCAATGGGTCTTAGGCACTTAAGAATAATCAGGTTATTTGTGAAGGTGGTCACATAAAATTTATAAAAGAATTATGCGAGAAAATAGTCTAATAGCAATGCTTTCAAAGAAGTTCACTGGTGTAGATGGTCTTGGAATCGGGTATGTCAAGAGCAATCGTTTTTATTGTTATTTGAGTTGCAGCATGCGAGTAATGTGCTGCAGAAGAATGAAAATTGCATTGTCTTAGATTACATCTCACACAATAAAAGGGCAATTTTTCCCAGGACTGAGATGCTTATAACGCACATTTTACAAATTGCTATTCGAAGCAATGCAAGAACAGACTTCAAAGAAATAAATGTCAACAGAGTGACATATTTGTTAAATACTTAAAACTAATATGATTTTAATATGTATTAAATAATAACAATTTCTACGCTACTTCAAAAGCCGGGTGTTTAATGTCCGTACCAAAATTAAATTAATGACCCATAAACGTTACATTTATAAATGACTATTTCCGCACAGTGTAGTACATCCGTACATTATGTCCAAATGGCTGGATTATTTCAAATTTAGATCCGCTAGCCGCGACTGCATTCAGTTGGAATTAAGGCAAATACTCGATTTTGTTGCTCACGCAAATGGGTACACAAATTTGGATAATTTGTAAAGTACATAATCAACATTAACTTATGTAATAGTGATAACTTATGCAATTTGCGCTCACCAAATATAAACATTTGAAAAGCCAGGATAATATGAGGTGTGAGTCTAATTTATAAAATTTGATCATTTTTTAGTATTGATCAATAGTTAATTGCAAATTGTTTCGCGCTACATGTGCGTTTATCGCTTTTACACGCCGGCTATTTTCGAATATTCCAACAACATTAAATTAAGCATTTCGCGCGCATTAATTGTACGGATTTACGTTTATTAATCGAATAATGTCTGATTTATGGGGTTTCATTATTAACTATACTTATGTACTTGTACTAGCATGCGGCAATTTCAGTTCGTTTTGGCTGCTTTTCCTTTGTCTTACTTTCGCGCTGTTTATGAATGTGCGTCACGCGTGATTGTAATTCTGATTAATCAAAGCGCAAGATTGGTGTTGCATAATTTTCACACTCGGCGCAGTCTAGTAAACTATAATGGATTTATTGCTTATCTCAAAAGTATCCGCGTTTATGGCATTGTGCTCCCGTAATCGTGATAACTACTATCAAACAAGATGTAAACTTGGCTTTAATTTACTTTCATGCTAACGCCAGAAGTAATAACCACTTTAAATACTACACTGGAGGAAATTCTTCCTTTACTGTTCTAATAGTGCAATTAAGTTGTATTGGTATAGGTACTAAATTTCCTAGTAAAGCTCGGCGTACAAGTGTCAAGTTCAAAGTGTTTGTAATAAATTTTATTGGCTTTCGATCATCGCGCATTAAATGCTCGATTGCTCTCGCACCTCAAAGCGAAAACTTCCTTAGAGCTTATTATTCGTACATCAACGAGCAGCTTAGACGCAACAACTATAAATGTAACACCGATATGTAGAATTTGTTTTATTTTACATCGTTTGCTCATTATTTACGATGATGGCGATGGTGTGGATCTGGTGATAGAGATGCATTAAATCATTCAAACACCTGAGTGGAAACGAGAAAAATAGGCTTTAGTTGAAAGTTGAAATTTACATCGATATTATCATGAATTGTAGGGATTCAAATTTTGAGTGAGTCACATTTTGGTTTAGGTTGTTTGAACGTAATTAGATACCAATTGAATGCATGTACATTTAGAAGTAATGAAAATCATTGTAAAACAGTGTCGAGTCAGTTCTAGGCATCAACAACATTAATGATACATTTGGAATTTAACCAAAATGTTAAACTAATTCATATACATGTGGCCACTTTAAATATTGTAGTCTTTTTGTATTAATGTAACTTTAAACTCTGAAAAATTGTCATGAGTGCATAAACGTAAAAAATGTCTTTATTGCCAATTGCGATGGTCATATAAGACAGTTTATGATCACAGATTGCTGATAATAAAATGGAAAATGTTTCATTTCTACCTAAAACGCATACATAAATTTACTCCACGCCTCACATTTTCACATTACATTATATGTTACAGCTCCAACTCTTAAAAAAGTAATAAAGAAATTAAATAAAATTATTAACGCTTTAGAAGTGCATTATTCCAGCCATGGTTGCTCACCTTGGTCAACATACACTGCAGGGATAATTTACTCTGCGCTGCATAAATATTAGTCGACCAACGTTCTATTTGCATTTTTAAACCAACCCAAACAGTGTGACCAAACTTGCAATCCACACTGTAAATCACAAATCACCAGAGAGAGTGTGATTTTTAAAGCTTTTGTTCTTGTGGAGCGGAGAGCTGCGTTTCAATGTTGTACGTCAAATTGTCATGCCGTCACTCATAGCTGGAAGTGAATTGCAACGCGTTGCTTTGTGCTGTTAATCAAACGGTACATGAAACACTTGACACAATAATTCATATAATTCTTTTGAGTCTACAATGTTCATTGCGAATCAATAATATGTGAATAAAACTAGCAAGTGGAATATGCAAGCGGCTCTTCAAGCAAGCAAAACTTGTCTTCATTAATAATAATCTGAATAACGATGGATCATAGAGATTTAAGAGAATCTTTTTGTATACCATAGTAGTCATTAGATTTGCTGATCATGTCATTAAAGTCTATGCAAATCAATACAGAATCTTATTTCACATGCAATTTTTATGATGTTACATGCATTACTTGGATAACATTTTATGAATATTAATATGTCAGGTGATTTGGTCTCCTTTACTTTACATTTAAACCAGATGATTTTTAATTGTAGTAGACAATTTGTTGTATATTAAACAGCATTATTCAATCAATGATACACTTTACAATCAATTTCAAAACCTGTATACTAGTTGTATTTATTATACTGTAGAAATCTTATTATCCTTCATTTCAGATGTCATTACATGATGCTCACATAAACATGCTTCTTGTTTATTGGCAACCTTCAGCTATCCAAGTCAAGAAATTGCACAAACATACGTCTAGTGCCCGTCTATTATTTGATAATTCCTGCTTTTCAAACGATTCGACCAGTGTTTTTCATCGCAGAAAATAAAGTAAATTCCATTTGCTTCACTCGTTCCGGGAATTAATATCACAGATGCTTCATCGTTATGTTTTGATTTCCAACTAAACTACACTTCTTCGGTGCAATTGGTTGATAGTGATTTAATTTGTTATTTCTTGTTGCAGGTGAGTGCTAATGAACTCTACGGTATTTCGGCGCATGTTATCAGTTTTAAAACACAATCTAGGAAAGTTTCCCGATTACATACCGGTATTCTTAGTTTTAATTGGTGTTAGTGCGTTTCATTGTGGTAAGTTGCATGTCGTCGACAATTCCAGTGAAAGTCTCGCTTTTCGGGGATGCAAAATGCGACCAATGGAAGCTTTTGTTAATTAAACCGAAATCGTGAATATTTTAAAATCCCATGCATGCACAAATGAAGCAAACGAAGCAAAATGTGATTGCTACGATGCACACCACACTTGTAGTGTAGACTGTTATTGTTTTCTAAATTGTACGCGGCCAAGAGTAATCGCACGTCTGCACGCGACTTTCTTTTCATTACATTCATTGTATTGACTTTGCATAGGCGGCTTAAAATTATTGCGAAAACTGGCAAACTTTTTATAAATTACTTGGTGCAATAATAAAAAAAAATTATCGATTGTGTTGCTTATTTGTTATTCAGCTAACAAACAGAAACAATTTCCAAAGCACATAAAATATTGGTTATGGGTTATTTTACTGAATTAATTTTTTACCATGAATTTTGTTTGAGGTGGGGGAGTAAATATGAACCTAGGTATTTTACAACAATGTATTTTACACCTGACACATCTGCACTGCGCTTAGCAAATTTCTGATATTTAATAATATTTTGTTTTGAACTATTGCAATGTTCTAATAAATCCAAGGGAATGAGTTTCATGCGGTGTATCTGTCTGACTGACTGATCAAAACTTTGCCGCAATTCCTGCTATAACGATAATGATCAAGTTTTACGTCTGCAATTTGATGTACCTAATCCGTGACGATAAGAATTGATGATATAGTATTCTCTGGCACGGTTGACCACGCAATCGTAGCACTATGCTACCGCGGTTGAAGATCGCCGAAAAAAAAAAAAAACAAAAAAAAAGAAACCTTTTTTCTTGATGACGATGGTTCGATATATTTTCGATATCCTTTCTTATCGAGATCTGCGTATAAGACAAATGCATTCCCAGTGCAGCCCAACAGCTTGTACGTGGACGCTTCGATGCTCGGTAATTATTTCGAAAATTACATTATCTTTTGGCCTCCTACTCACTATTTTATTTCTTTTGTCCACCCCACAGTTGATATGTGAATGAATGAATGAATAAATCGAACCATCATCACTTTAATGTTTTATCGTAAACTTATCTCATCATCGCAAAACAGGTTTGAAGTAAAAGACAAGCTCTAGAGTCAAATTTAAAGAGTGAAAAAGTGCTAAACTTGACAAACCGTGGACATAATTTTTCTTTGACTAGGGTAGTTCAGTCAAAGTTGAACTGGATTTGGAAAATAGTCATAAGTACAAACGGAAACGAACGAAAATCGCTTTTCTAACGAGTTCATAAAGGACTGTGAACCTGCCAACACACATTGATAGTCTCTTTACTCTAGTGCTTTGTGTCCACGGTTGGAATATCGTTTAAAACGGCGTCACAATGTTTATTCTCTTCATTTAGAGCTGTCACAGATTGATCGCGTTGTTAAGTAGAAACCATCAACGAATTTTAGCAATTTCTTCAGTTTCAGAGACCGGTTTTCGAAAACTTGGTTAACTTTAAACGTCATTACTATTCTGTTAGGACAAAGATTTCATCAGGTCAAGAAAATGAGTCGGTTTAAATTATACATTTAAGCAAGACAGAAATCAAGGTATTTTTGAGTTAATTTATAAAAGTTAAGCATGTGGGAAAGCAAATAAAATTTTAATACTCTAAATTGAAGATGTGTGAATCCCAAAAATCCCAAGAAAGGTTAAATTAAAGCCGAGTTGGGCAAGTGATAGCTAATAACTGATGAAATTATAAATTTAAATTTAGAGTCCGAAACCACCAATAATTAATTAATTAATTATTAAACCAGTTACGAAATTGGTCATTAACTAGACTTGGATTCTGACTCATTAATTTCAACTTGCACCGAATGTACAAATATTTTTATTCTTCAGTAAACATTTTTTAAGTCGCTAGGTTATCCAACACTCTATATAATACACCTTTATTTAATTTAAATAAATATGAAAACATTATTGTGGCGCTATGAATATTAAATGCGCCAAATAAACATAAATCGCAAAAACACAAATACCGAATTAATTAAAAACGTCTTTTTGTGAATTTCCGACCAGCGACCATGTGTATGTTAATGAATTCAAATTCTTTATGAATTGATAATTTCAATCTAAATTTGACGCCATTGCCAACTATCAAATAGTTAAATAATGTCATAAAAGCTTAAATAAATAACTATGGTTACCATAAATTTTATATCATTTTATATGAAGTTACTATTCATAGAAAGTTTACAGCTTACAGTTGTAATTAATTGAATCTCCAATTGCCTCATTAAATATGGAAATGGTTCAACCTAAACGTAAGTATTCTACTGTTCAGATTGACTACTAAACACATAGTCTACGAGTACATTGAGTACATAGTTTATTGTTCGTTTGGGTTGAGGTTCGAAAATTGAACTGTTTTTTTTTTATTTATTTGTAGTAAAAGGCAAAATAGAAGTAAATATTACATCATATTAAGGTTACAAGATTAATGTAATGTTGATTTATTATCAATTGTTATTTTTTTTAATGGTGGTTATGAGGAAATCAATAAAATAGTGGGCTTTATTGACGATGTTACTCTTTTCTTGGCATGTGTCTAACTGATTAAATATTCAGACAACCTGACATTGTTGTACTGTAATTTATTACTTAATATTTATGTATTTATGGGTCGTTATTAAATCTGTTAAAGGCTAATTCATTTATAGTCCATCAACTTATAAGGATTCCAACTCAATAATATCGCAATATAAACTCACAAAGGAATGACTCTGAAGGTAATTTATGCACAAATAAATTCGAAAATTTATCTACCGACGTTTGAAGGCATCTATACTGATTTGTTACGCTTAAGTTAAGATACCAAATGTTTTAAACATGTTTTTAACATGTGATCTATCACATTCAGCAACCGTTTTCGTTGCATATCGAAAGGATATTTAATAATCCACACTCCCGTTGATGACCTTCACTACTCGGGTGTCACTTTCCGTGTGTCGACTTAATTATTTTAAATTTACATTTCTATGTATTTATCAACTTGACCGTAAACGATTTGGAAGTCGATAATGCCACGCTGTCACTTGTGAACCTCGAAGCGACAGCTAAATCAATCTGCATGAAGCAGAGAATTTCATTCAATATTGATTTTAATTCTAGTTTACTCAAGTTGATGACACATTGAAATCTAATGATTGATCATCGAGTCAACTTCAAATGTATCTAAGGACAGTTTAACCGATCGAATTTTAACGCTTCTATACAACTTTCTTGTGATGAAATCATGTCCTACTAGGTTTGTTTGCATCGTCAAACCGTAATGTCAGTTATATTGAAAATTATAATTCTCGTATGTGCTAATTAAAAATAGAAAACATGTTTACGACGTGTAGACAAAATATATTTGGAGTGGATCTAGTGATAAATATAAATTAAGCTTTATTATTAGCAGCGTGGCAATCAATTTAAGTTTATTATCAGCGCGCAGTATAAAGATAAGCGAAAACAGTTTAATTAAAGTCATATTGAAGCTTGAAATAGACGAGTTTTTTTTAAATCTTTTTGGTGGTGACAATAAAAATTGCGTGCTGTGGATGAAGAGATGTAAAGTGATCTGGAACTGGTTTCATCACGCAGCCATCTATGCGATTTTGATTGCGTTTATAAAATTACCGCTTTTTTCGTCCTCTGCGTTTGCTTTTACGCAAATCTTCCAGGTATCAGCGCAGTTGTGGTTGGATGTTGCGTTTTTAATTGCTCATACTGGTTTGCTGATCACTCGCCACTTCCACGCAGGTTTAACGCGCTTGTAAATTGCTTGGAACTGGATCACTGCTGTCAATTATATACTGCATTACTTAAGCGTTCGTCAACTGTATGCTCAACATGCTGGTGTACACACACGGCTTCCTTCACTGTCGGGACTTATTTGTTTTGTTGTATCATCCAGTTGGTCTCCACGAAAGCTCTACCATTCTGTACAATTGTACCAACAGTGAATTGTATGTACTAGTAGTCATTACGTCCTGCTGGTTGAGGTCAGCTGAAAATCCAGCGTGCGATCGTACAGTTTATCTCATTTCGACGCGTCTCGCCGGTTGTGCTGTTTTTTCCTTGAAGTTGCGGAGGATTTTTCATAAAGAGAGCAGCGCGAAGAACCGTACGTAATTACAGCATGCGGAGACGCGCGTGGAGTTAATAAAGGATGTTCTTCATTGCTATGAACGCACACACGAATGCAGGTGGAAGCCGTGGAAGCAAACCACAGACGCATTTACACGTCGCCTTTGCGCACCGGCACGAATGGCACCAGCAAGTGGAAAACAAGTGCAGCCGCGTGGTGGGTTCGTGTGGGTCTTCACAGGTCGAAGGAATCAAAGATCCTTTCCCCGACTATGGGGCTCATGGTAGTCTGGTGTGCTCTCGCTTCCGACCACGCGGCATCGTAAAGAGTGACTTCTGATGGTCAGAACACGCCATCGCATGCGTTCAGAACGAGGCCGCTCGTATTTAGTTGCCTTCGGGCGGTAGTTTTGGTTAATATTTTATCGTGCGGAACATCACCATACAGCAGCAGAACTACTGGAAAAACGTGTATAAACTATAGGCTTCAATAAGTAAAAGTTGGGCCGATAAAAGAGTATCCTCAATTTTATTACGAACCCAATACGGTTAAAACACAACAGAGATAGAATAATTTATTTATAATTTCAATTTAGTGTCATTCAATTGAAAACTAAGTGTAATGAAATGTCAAGTAGTGACAACTGTGGCAAGTTGATTTTCGCTGATTATGTAACTCACGATACAAGCTAAGGCTTAATAATATCTTTGAGTTTTACTGGTCGCTTCTGTTGCTTTATCGCCAATCGATCTACAAATTATCGGACGGGATATGGCTTGTAAATATACTTTGCATCGTCTTCTCTAGGTACTTACCTCAAATCAACACACAGTACTGTCTATTTTCCTATCTAATTTGAAATCTCACATGCAAAATGTCTATGGTTAGAATAATAGAATGCACATAAATGATCAAAATTGAGGCCCGCAATAATGCCCTTAGCAAAGAAAAAACACAATTAAATTTTCTCCTTATAAATGGCTAATACAAATTGTTGCTTATAGTACTCAAGCAATAAAACAAAAATTAAAGCGTTTATTGCATTGAACCAAAATTGAAATTAAAATGGAAAGTAGCCAGTTAATTGTTCCGCAAGACACTACATAATTGACGCCAATTAAAACCTCGTTATGAGAATGAACTGGAAAAACTAGTGTCACATTAATAAGTCAAATTAATTAGAAATATCACCATAGACTTGGCACACAGTTTTGTTGTTTTGAAACTATCTGTCACAAATACTGATAATTGTGCCTGCCAACATGAAAACCGAGTTCTATTAATTAACTCCATTAATTCGGGGTTTCTTAAAAGTCTCTAGATCATGCGCTAATTAATTATAACATGAAACAGATGGAACAGTTTTAGGTATATGTTTATCTTTGGATCTATAATTTGTATAACTTCTAGCTTTGTTCATGCCGCAATTGGAAGCACAAGTAAATTTCGATTTCTAACATGACTGTATTAATGGCTGTATTAATCCGTTAATATTTAATAATTAATCGTCTATCTATTTATTATTCGCGGTAGGTAAACTAGCACCTGAGTTGGCTGTTCTTGTGTTGAATTGGATTATGGTGTCTTTAGCACACTGTGAATTATACGCCCAACAACGTTCCAAGTTTGAGCCGGTGTAATTAATTGAAACTTTTATGGTTTTGCATGCGCTTAGTGCAACTCGTCAACGATTGCATCTTACACTCTCTGGTATTATAGGTTTACGCCGCCTCCACCATCATGCGCCTTGTTGCGAACATAAAACACTGCAGCTCGAATTATACGGAAGATGCGAGCATGAAGCATGGAGATCTCGAGGATACATACGTCCGTAAAGATCAGGCTATAGAGAGCACACCCTTTTGCCAAATGCGCACATAATTTCGCCCGAGAACGTTCTACTTAGCTTAACTACCCATTATAGCGGTAGCTAAGTGTTCCTTCCTTATTCCGACGATACATAACGCGCAAGTTTAATGAAAATATTCCCAGAGACAAATTGTTGCTTGTGTTTATCGCATTCGCTGTGAACGCAAGCTTTTTTCAGGCTGTACTTTCATTCATTCACTTGCAAAGATTTGTTTTATATTTTAACTCTCTGGTATAAGGGGTTGTCAGTTTTATATGCTCAGGAGAAAAAAAAAACATCCTGTGCATTTGGCGTGTACAAAAACCAAAAAGTATAAGATGCTTCATTTGTTCAGCGGAATTTTTTTTTTAAACATGAGATTATTATTTTCTTTTGCAGATTTGTTTACTTGGTTTTTCATAAAGTGACATAATTTAACAATACAATAACCGTCATCAAGTATTGATTTCAAACTATGCTGACATTTCATGCCAAACTTCTAAGTCTCTCATCACATTTATATAGCATTACCACAAATCCTCAGACTTAGATTTAGAAGCATTTTTTCATTGTTGAATTTTCCAATAATGTTTTTTATTGCTTAGTCTGAGGTGTAAATGATAAGTGCATGAATGACTTGGTTTATTCATTCAAAGTCAGGCAGAAGTCATTTTTTACGCACAGAACCTATATTACACACTCTCTCAATTCGTAAATCGTGTTTGGTAGCTTTTATCTTACAGCACACTGGGTATGTTAAAGAAATACAGAGAGTTCCCATAAACATCTCCAATTCACAAACAAAAATAAATCATATTTAAAAAAGCTTAAATGGATAAAAACCAACATCTCATTGATATTTTATCATATATCTCCCATTATAAATAAATATTCATAAACATGGTAATATTGTTAATGCTGCTATTGTATCTCTTTCCAGATCTTTTCTGCAGCATCATCAATCACCCAGGCGTCTGAAGATAACCTAGGCTTTACCTAGTATGTATACCCAATGCTCAGCATACGCAATCTTTTTATTACAGATACCAAGAGGGTTCTTGTTGCCTCTCTAGATTGTGCTTTTTTTCACGCCTGCCAGCACTATCCTATTGACATACTCGTGAATTTTAAATTTGCGTTCTTACCTCTTGGGCAAAAAGCGCAAATGACCACTTTCAGCGTCTAGAGATTATGCTGATATGGTGCTATGTCACCAGATGAAAGCATACAATACGTGAACCCAATAAATTGACCCATTTATTATAGTACAATAAAATTTACCACTCACGCAAGGGTCCTAACAGCAACAAATCGTGATCGTTCAGAGCTTAGATTTAGATTGCATTTTTTGCGCGAGTTGCTAAGTTATTGGCGTCTCAACAAAAAAATATACTCAACCTAGCGAAGGTATTTTCAAATAATGAATTTGTGCCAGGCCGATAAGCAGAGTAACGCAAGAAAAAAACTTTATTCTGTAAATAGGATAAAGAATGTATAGGGTAAGAACCGAAGAGGTGAAAATGAAAGAGAGGTCGTAAAGTTCATTGTCTAGACGTGTTTGTTTGCAATTTTCCAAATTAAGTGAGACCAATCTTGTAATCGGAATTATTTGGCTTTACAACCCGACCTTTGGTTAATCCTAATTCTTTATTGCTTCGCTTTATTGTTCTTGAGATTACTGTTGATTAAAATTTAAATTAAAACTTATACGAACCGATTTTTATCACATTTCCACGAACGTGTTGATAGTTCATTGCAGATTGTTTGCTTCAAACATCTCCTACTGCAATATTACACGTATTGCATTCAGGAAACGCATTCAGGAATCCCTAAATTCATCCGGGTACTAACAAACAACTGTAACCAGGCCAACCGCCCGGGAACAGAAATGCCGTCTCCTTCTTTGTGAATTTCGCACTCTGCGTCTCGTCTGCGAGGAGCGTAAGTTGATAATTAGATGGATTTAATTCCGGCATATTCGAGCAAAACGCAATGTTTTATGAGAGTACTTGTTACACCCAACAACCCTGCGCGAAACTAACAAATGCCTGGAAAACCTTTATGCTCTACATGCTGATAATCGCTTGCAGAGCACGCTTGCTTAAAACCGCTGGCTATTCGAGAGCGGAATATTTTAATTCTTAAATAGTCCTCACTAGGTGAAGGACTTATTTAATATTTGCGCATATTGCGCACCACTCGGTATTGCAGTTAATCGTACGAGCCATTTACGTTCCATTTAGTGATGTTTCGTTGTATACGAGCAATTGAAAGTGCAGGCAGCGCGCAATAATTTGAGAAATGTGTCTGAGAAGCCTGCTGGAAAGAGCGAAAAGAGTAAAGAGCTTTTGTTTCGTCGCACTTGACGTTGAAGCATGATGGACGAGGCAGCTTAAGATTCCTGGGAAATTGCAGCGAAATGAGTAAAATGAAAATATGCCGCTAGATGTGTGCACTTTCCGGCATTTTCCATCAGTGCGAATGTAGGATTTAGCTCTCTGCGTTTCACTAGAGTTTATCACTTACTACTTTCTAGGCGTAGAAAAATTTCATAATTGTTGTAATCTTTTAATAGTGTGCGAAGAATTCTTTAAATGTTATAAATGTCCTCAGAGCAAAAGTGAAATGTGAACAGATAAAAATCACCTTTCAGTTTTGATTTATGTTAAACTTCATTTCTTATTAGCATTTTCACGTTTATTCAACTTTTTGTACTTTCACTCAGTTTTATATACAGGTGCATGTACTTAAATAAAACAATTAACTACTAAAGTACATTCACCGCCACCACCACCAATTATTATGGGGGCAGTTTGATGCGGCACAATACAACAAATCAACATGATATTGTTCTATGTGAAGTCGTGCTAAGTTGGCAATGTGCTAAGTTGGCTCTTTCTGAGCTGATATAAGCATTTCATCGTCTTCAATAACACCATCAGATACCTAGAAATGATTAAACATGACAATCAAATAATAAAAATCAATAGAGCTTATTAGTGATAACTGTAAATGTTTTAATACACGGTTTAAAGTGAACCTATACCCTGTAATTGCCTAGCGGTAGCTTGATGTAATTAAATTTGCCTCGTAAATATTATTTGTTAAATCAAGCTTTTCTAATTCACTGAACTCATCCGGAATGCACAAGTCAATTCCTTTAAATACCGTTTACATCTGGTGCACATTTTACTTTTTAATTCGGGCGTTGGTGCATTTCTCATTCAGCTTGTTGCGAGATTCGTTTCCTTTCCAGCATCAGCCTGCCTTTAACAGCGCGGGCAGGCAGAATAATAATTACGAATGATTTGTGCGTTGCCTAGATAATTACCGGTGGCGGTTGTTTATTATTTGTTACAGAATGCGCCAACATCCGCGCAAGCATCTTGACCGACTTGGGCATTTCTTGCTGTGGCACAATTTGCGGCGTTCGTAGCTGCCAATTTGAATGTGCAACTGCTGCACAAGAGGTAGACTGCGCAGATTAATCAAATAATCAGCAAATGCGAGACACGAGAACACTTGGTCCAAACAAAGGCGTTTAATAATCTTACAACCGAGATTAACGTTGAGAATAAAAATTAGATTGTCGCACGGCAAGTATCGATCGTTCGAAATTTGTTTGCGAGTAAAACTATACTTAATACTGGGAATCTCATGTAGGATTGAAAAGTTTACTACGTCAAAAACAATTAAATCGAATGAATTATGAACATTGCGATTGTATGGCTGATGTTTTGCTGCGTTGCTGCATTATTTCCTTTCGTTGATTATTCGTTCGAACAACGCAAACCCGTTTTGTGATTTTCAATTAGAACTACAGCTCTCATTAGAGATAACATCAATCGATTTGTTTGTTATCTGACGTATAATATGTACAAATCGGCGCATTTACGAATGCACTGCGCCCTGCGAAGAAGTGCGATAAAACGCTGTGATATTCATTTAAAACAAATCGAAATGCTACATTAATCTACTATCGGATTCAAACCGATGATGCATGGCTTTATACCGTTTGTTCCAATGCAATTTGTGCTATGCACAATTTAAAAATCTTTTATGAAGATCTCCTTAACACCTTATTATCCACGGTCTATGCAAGTGTGTATTCTCCGGGTATAATTGTAACATTTTGAGAACTATTCAAAGTACAAATGAACAATAGAGTGACTTAATTACAAATTGATCTTGATTGATGATGCAATATAGCAGTATTTAAAAGCATTTTTCGCTTTTACACTTGTGCTTTTTTACCTTGCATGCTTCTAATAAACTCTACTGTCATTATTTCAATGCTTTTGATTAATATCGCTTATAAGTTATAAGAGCTTATAAGTTAATAGAATAATTGCAACCCCAAACTTAGCTAAGTGAATTTATACACAAGCTGTATACATAAAACCAAATTAAAAATTGAAACAATAAACAAACCATCAACATAATTAATTGCGGTTGGTAATTTTAAATTCATACATGCTTTATCAAAGACGGTAAACGCACAAGCCTTATTAGGTCATATTGTGCGCATTGCTCTTATCGAATGGAAACCGATTTTAATTTAAACCCCCAAACACAAAATACGCAAAAACCGTAATGAAACATAGATAATTTATGAATTATGCCTCCGTCCGGTTGGAGTCACTCGTTCATTTATTTCCATCTGAATAGACGTGTATTTCATTTGGCGGACATTTACAAATTGTTGGCAAATACGTACATCTACTGTATTTACAGATATTTTAAGTATGATTTGTCGTTTTTGGGTATAATTTATATTTATGGCCTCATTAATTTCTTTGATTTTTATAAGAAACAACAAGAACAAGGCAACTAAAGATAATCAATGGATATGACGACATCTTTGAAGAATTTAGCTTATCGATCATAAAAGCAGTTTATTACCATTCTTCTTAATCACGTAGATTTAGATTTTGCAATAATATGAAGCAACAATCGTAAGAATTTCACATAAAATTGCAACTCAATTCAAAGATCAACAAAATTGTGTTTGCTCAACTTGAGAATATTACTGCAATTATAAACAATTGTCCAGAACAAATACTAAACCATAATTCACATGAACTTTAGTCTGTTATTATATGTACATAATTTAGTGCAATTCAGTGGGTGTTAAGGTGCGTTATAGAAGAATAATAGATACTCTTCTTATCGATTATTCCTCCATTAGAATGTAATTGATAAGTAAAAAAGCATGTTCGTCGGTATGAACATGTGAACAGCCAATCAACGCCTTTCATTACACCACTGACACTCAGAGTGTGAATTCTATTAAGTGCCTTCAATTTAGAGGCATAAAACATGAAACATCTCTAAGTGTGTGCCGACTCTACTAGGATTTCAAAAAGACTATCCCCATACGCGTGTAGTCTTCGTAGATTACACCAAAGAAAACTATAGAAATTTATAGAGTTGTAAATTATATTTTTACGGCGACAGCGTTGGCTAGTGTGAAGCAAGGAAAAAAAACACAGAAGCGACATTACACTTCACGTGGATGTTTATGGCTGGCTTGGGTATTAAAGATTTCTGGGAATAGTTATTACAAGACGTGGAATGGAGACAAATTGAAGGGTGATTAATGCTTTGAGAGCATAATTAAGGAGTATATTTCAAAAATTTTAGGTGTCACTTACTACTTTACGGAAATTATCTTAGTCAGTGCTTAATTCATGCTTCTCTCCTTAATTGGAACGTAGAAGTGTTGCTAAATCTGCAAGGAAAGCATGGAAAGATGACACTTTGGTAAATTAATATCTCCTCGTCAATAAAACATTAGTGGTCATCTTGAAACTGAAAACACACCTAAGAATGCTAGAAATATTGAATGATACAATTTGGTTTCTTGCAATGCTTGTTTTTATCAACATCTCTTGAGGTCTGTGGTTAAGGCCTCTTCCATTAAAACAACTGAAGAAGTGGCTGTGCTTGGCGACCACAAAAATGGTGTCGACCTCGCCACAAAATAACCAAATGACGGGACATCAAAGACACCCAACCGGATTTCACAACTTGCAACTTTTTAAAATTATCCGCCGAGACTCATCCAGTCAGAACGATATCATGAGCCATAATCTTGTCCGCCGGCTGCAGAATTAAAATAGAAACAGTCAACAACGCAAATTTGTAGCAACTTTATATTAATAAACGTCACTGACTATGTCTTATAAAACGCGAATTTAATTGTTTGCAATGTGTCTGCACGTATTATATTCATCTCATTAGAGTCAGTTTAGTGTTATGTGGTAAATAATGATATATTTATAGTGGAATAACAAAAGAAGATTAAAGCATATTTTAAATTAATACGCTTGAATATTTTCTTCCATATTTTCATTTCGTGGTTTTGTAAAACTGCATGATAATATGCAGAAAGCATTACCTTCTGGTTAATGGCAGCCGGTCTGCATAATAATCATTGAACTCGATTTTCCGTCCTAGTTGATTTGTACTTTTAATGTGCATCTTTTCAGGTTTTAGTATTCAGAGCACATGTGGCTTAGTGGAAGCAGGCGGTGAAGAGCAGATCATGTTTGTTGGATTTTCTTTGCGTTTATTTTTCTTGGGCATTTTCCTATCTGATATTTTTTGTAGATTGCTGGGATTCTAGTCACAAGGTGCATCAAGAATAATTTGCATTTAATTGTACCTGTTTTCATGTTTGTTATGAAGCAATAATCTAAAATATTGTTGATTTTGATAAGATGTTTATTTAAATATTCACTCGTTAGAATAAAAGTAAGTTCCCTTGCAATTGAAGAGTTTTATGGCTTGCCTAATACCGATGTGTTGTAATTGTAGGTCTAAAGTGAATAATAATAAATTTTATTCAGGTTTTACGTGATTAATTCACATCCTATTTAAATCACATCGGCAAGCTTTGAGTCTTTAAGATTGCGACTTAGCAAACGCATCAACTCAAACTAAATAAAAGTGAAACAAAACATAAATTGAGTTATTAAATAATAAACATGATTTTTGTTTTGCAAACAACGTAAAAAGATAACTTGCTAGAAGTGTACATTTTATCATGAAATAATTATCTGATGCATTTTGTATCATTCTTATACCACATATGGTAATATAGTACACTAGACTATTAGAGATTGTATCATTTAATTAGAATTTTATCATTGAACCAATTATACACACTACTTTAAATTGGAAAATTTTCTCATAAGCGTGAATATTGCAGCAGCTTTATTATAGTTACTCTTCTTTTCTTCACACTCATGCTGGAATAATGTTGTCTCAAGTCCAAAGGTTCATAATAGTTCATATTTATCTTTAAAATGAATAAATTGACCATTCTTAATTTAAACATTCAGCAAGATACGTTTCAATACGTATTAATATGGTATTCATTTGAAAGAAGTTATATAGTGGTTGATGGAATCAATAAATTGTGGATGTTTTCTCGACATTCAAATTCATTAAAATTATTTGCTTGAAATACACAAATCAAGAAGTAATCTTTATTGACAAATCTAAATTGCAGTTAGACTCAAATACAAAATTCCCTATTTTTTTACAGTTATTGATTTCATAAAATTATTAACCGGTTTTTTTCACATATTGCAAAACTATACATGAATAAAACGTAAATTTCATCTAAAGTCATTCTACTAATTTTTAAAGATTGTTTACTATAATTTATTATATTATTTAATTCATGGTTACTCTACTTATACACAAGAATATTGTCTTAATATGAGAGTGTTTAATATTCACTATGTACATGAAATTTAACTAGAACACTTACTTAATATTGATTGGTATAACGTTTCCAGCTTGCTGTCTTCTTCAGTATCTTTAGTCAATCAGCTGAAAATGTTCTACAAACCAATATTAAGTACTTGTTATAGTTAAGTTACATCTACATAATTATACTAGAATATTATCTAGTACCTTTAGCAATTTGTAATCACTTTTTATACGGATATTTGGGCACAACTTGAATATAAATTTGACCAAATTATTCTTTACAATTTGAAATTGATTTAACTTTAATTACTTTAACTTCCTTTTGTAAGGTATTTTTCTACTTTATAATTAAATAATTTAATTTCCTGCATTCCATCGTAAATAATAACTAGATGATTGTGTTAGTCAACAATATAACTATTTTCCGCTGTTGTGATACATTTTTTGTTTATGCAAGGCAACAATTATCTTCAAACCGGATTTCAAAGCTTTGTACAAAGAATTAGAGTAAAAGAAGAGTAAAAATTACCGTAATTGTCTTTTCAAGCGAAGAAACAAATTAAAAGCGTGCTATTTCTTCGGACTGCGGTCACCGCCTGATCATATTCCAAAGTATTTGCAACATTGGGTTAGGAAGACTAAAGCAGAAAACGATCTGTCTCACGCGTTGATATCTTAAGTAATAAACGAAGCCATAAACTATTACCAACTGCTGCGAAATTCAATAAAAGTTTAACTGTACAAATGCATTCTACGTAATAATATGCAAGGCTTTGCCTAAGCTGGACTCCTTGGCTCCTTGATGCACTACCAACAAGTCCTAAAGTGGAGGAGAAGAAGGTTAAACTTTCATAGGCTGTTAAATCAGCCAGTACGCGTGTGAGTAGGAGGCAAGGCAGGAAACAGCCGCGTTGATTTATGCATTTTTGTGCTTTATAGTCCTTCGGCTTCTTTTTCTCCTGCAACCTATGGCTGGCTTTATTGTGCTGCTGTCTCTTTAAATTACATTGCGGTTTAACTCTTTTTTTTTTTTTGTACATCGACGCCGTTTGATTTGTTACCACTTATTGCAATTATAAATAAAAGACAATTATATTAACGTTAAAGAAATATTCAATTTGTTTGTTACAGTTACTCAATTATGTTCTAGTAGACGATTTATTAAGTAACATTTGAATATTCACGATTTAATAATATTGAAAAGCAATTTTCTATGCAATCAAAGAAAATGTCACGTTAATAGCAGTTAAAATGCTAATCTATTCATAATTCTGGCACACTTGGTATAAAATTAGTCATCCATGGTGAGTGCAGATTGTGCAACGTTGGGATTGCAATTAAAAGTTGCTACATGCATCCAATCAACAGCATAACAAATATGCAAAACAACTACTGTAGTTAGATACTGCATGTGTCAAATCATTTGTGCTTTATTGGAATTATAGCAGGAAAATCGAAAGTACAACAAATGTGATAATTGCATCAGCAGTGGAAGCAGAAATTAGTACACAAATGTTTCGTTATAGTGCTAATTCTATTCTAATGTCATTTGCTTTTTCTGTTCATAATAGAATCTAAAGACAATGAATTAACCAACTTAGGTAGTGACTTGACACATTTTTAGTATGAAAAAATTATAAACATTGCTGTTTTACACGATAAATAAGATTCGCATTTACTTAAGCTGCTGTTGATGAAATATTAATTTGAATACTAAAGAATTTTACTTAAATGGTAGTAAGATTATCTATGCAAATTGTCTGTGATACTTTCGAATTCAACTTGTAGTTTGCACATCAGGTAAAAGTCAGTTTATTTTAAAGCTATGACCACAATATTGCTCATTTGACAGAGCTTTCTAAAGCGAGTTTTTTGAGAAAATATTTGCGCTTCTACCTTACGCTTGAAAATTGATAGATTGTTCACTCAGCGACTCTCAAAATAAAGCTCAGACTTCTAGAACATAAGAATTCGAGAAGTGATGTTGGGTGAAGATTATTTTTAGCTCTCCCTTCGCGTTTAAGTCTTCATTTGATTCTTCTATTCCACATTCCCGCATTGCGCTTGTCGATATGCGGACAATTCCTGCGCACCCTCGGAATGCCTGAATGGATTGAAAATAGAACACCGGAATTGGATGTGGCACATTTTCAAAACTATAAATACACTAGTAGCAGAAATGAAGTCGATGTTGAGGTTCGACAATAAGACAATTGCCTACAATTGCAATACTCTATAAATTCTTGTCAATCTTTCTCTCATGCATTGACAAGCTTCGAAGAAATGGTTTAGACATATGGAGTAAATACTAAATCAAAACAGACAAGTAGGTCAAGGATGAAAATGTATTTTTCGATAGAATATCAATACTCTCTCATATAGATTTCTTTACTGCGGCTTATAATATTGAGAGGATTGTGTCTTTTTTGTTTGCGTCGATATGCCACAGTCTGCACGTATTTTCTCCCTAAAAGCACAGAAATTATTGACGCGGATAATTATGATACCTGAAACCCAATGCCACTGCTGTTTTGCGGTGAAGTTGATGCGACAGATTTCATAAAATTCAAATCGGTCTTATAGTCATGTCATCAGTTATAATGTGAGACATGTGATACTCAACATGACACCGCAACACGCAGGTCATTTTTTCAATCACCGCATTGGCAATAAAAACGAATATTTGGGCTCGTTATGTAAACACACTGCAGAGTAATAATACAGCGGCTATGCTTACAAATTGCTTGGGCGTTTTCTGAATCTGAGCAGCGCTTTTACTTGATTTCGCCACAATTTACGCACTTAAAGTGGTTGGAATATTTCAGGTTTGACGAAAGCAGTTAACAATAATTATATATACATATTGTAGTAAAAAAATTAAAATATATATTACACTTTTCTGTTGGTAACTTGAAATAGATCTGGGGTTAAAAGTGAGACTTTGATAAGTTGCATCAATTCGATTACATCAAATACAGTTGGAATCAACAGGGAAGATTTTTTGCGTCTGAAGAACTCAGCCACATCGCATTAGGGTCTAAATTTAGATGTTACGTCTTTACCTTCAATGAGTATAAGTATGCCAGAGAATGCTCAAGTGTACAGGAAGTAAGTCTCGCCTAAAATTAAATCTATAGAGTAATTTGTTTTGTTGTTCTTATTAAATACATTTTCAATGTAGCAAAAGAGAGAGAGACAGTATATTACCATTTAGGCACAACTGTATAACTTAATTCAGCTTTAAAAATGTGAATCATTTACATTACTTAATAAATAACGAGATTTTTTAGGGTTGGGTCAATTTTTTTTTGTAGGTCACACTTAACAAGTCGATTGTTTTAAAAAATTAAAGGAAATTGCGAATGTAAGATAATGTGGCTAGATGGAAATAATTTCGTACGAATTTTTATTATTATTGGCTTGAAGAAATATAACTTCTCAAATAACATATTAATTAAGTTTTTATATTTTATCATTTTAGGATTTAGTGATTCATTGAAAGTTCAAAACTTAATTTTATTTGTGTCACTTCTCTCATAAAGTAGCCAACTTTCTGTTGTTACTTGCTAGTATCTCCCAATGTCCTCAGGAAGCAGAAAGATTTCTACCCAGTACTTAGCCACTCTCGTTATACTTAACTTTTAAACACGATATTGTTGGATTTACACAAGACTACCTCCAATTCGCGCAGCAAGCGCAATAAATTTACAATGTTCTCACGTTGAGCTTTTTTGCTTCGAAAACTATATGATGATCCAGAGGCGATTCAGGAATGATGACGCTTATGCTACTATTGTATTACCAATCATTCAGTGACTTCCTGTCGACTGAATGCGCCCAGGAATACAATCACGATTGGGAGGCTGTGACAGTTTTAGTTGATTTGAAAGAAATTGAGAAATTGAATGGGGAATATTAATAACATGGAAAAGTTAAAAATTAATTTATTTGATAAAGAGTCTAGAATGTGCTTTGTTATATACTCCAAGATATATTTATGCACAAAAACATCACAATCATCCGAATTATTCTAAGAGAACTGATTAAAGATTAAGTAATTAATATATTAAAATATTTTCATTTGTTCCCAAATTTGACAATTTTCATGAATTTGTTTGTACTTAATTACTGCGCAGTCTGCATTTAATTGGCAAATGAGCAACTAGTTAAACAACAACTTTTACAGCGTTATCAGCGTTAAATATGCTCTTAGAAAAATATATATGTAATAGACTTAATTTATTTTCAAGTTATTAGTTAATATTAAATAGTTAATTACTAATAGCATAAAATAAATTGCTCATGTCTAAACATGTACATACTACTACTAATGATTAACTGCAATTACGTGCAGACAAGCAATCATCTAATAATAAATAATTCGCTTTATTTTCTATAGTTACTACATTCGCACGTTTCTATCGACATCGTCGTTGTCTTTATTTATTTATTACTCTTCTCTCTGTTTTCTATGCAGTGCAAAGTACCTACTAACTGGATGTACTATGTACCTATTTGCCGACGTGCGTTTTAAAACGCACGTGAACTCATGAAACGCGCTTTCGGCACGCATGGGAATGCTGCACGATTATTAATCATGATTCGGAATTATCACCAGTTTGCTCCAAAGTGCTGATTTTATTTCTAACACTTAAACAGTCTCATAACGATAACCGGACTGATTTTTACGATTTACTGTGCATTTGAGCACTTGTAACGCTTTGTTTTTTCAATACGATGTTTTTATGATGCAGCATTTTACATGAACAAAACAGAAAATGTCGGTAATTGTTTCAAGTATGTGATATTGTTAAGTTTAGTTACACCACTTGTAGTATTTATTTAAGTAATAGACGTTAGTTTTCTGAACTTTGCAGTATCAGAAACAGGAACATTATAGCAACATTCCCGAAGGTGTTTCTATACACGAATGTGAAACTGTACATTTGTAAAACGGAAATATTATAAGTATAACCATAATTATCTGCTGCATTTCAAGAAAATAGTTGTAGCATATTAGATAAATGTCAAATCACATCAATATATTAGCAATTAATTATATTTAAATTGCTGGTAAAAGTACTTGCAATATTTTCCACTCTTGCGTGCATACTTGCAGTTATAGAAAATTTATAACAACTATCTCACACTTTTCATGCATTCTACGGCTTGTTCTTTTGCTTCGTATTACATTGAGACGTTATTTAGGAACTTAATAGGAATGTGGAGGTTTTGGCCGCCGCTACCGGGCAACTGGCTTTCAAATTACAACCACGTTCCGGCAGAAAGACATCTTTAATGCTTCGAGCAATTTGTTCACATAAGCTTCCTATTTCTAAATGTAATTCCACCGTGCCACTACAATACAATGCAATTTGTGACCACTTGTTGCATCTGCGGAAATGTTCATAATTTTCGGCTACCACGCGCATGCCACCGATTGACAGCTAGAGTTGTGCAGGAATTACATCTATTACACATGCGCATTGCATGTTAGGTACTTCAAGCTGCCTTAGAACAAATTTGCTTCGATGAGGCGAGATTTGCATAATAATAGGTAACAGGACCTCGAGTCATACCTAATCAATGAGCAGTAGAAGTGACAGGCCTGCGTTTAGACAGGCTTTCAGTGCAAAAAGCCCTTTGAATACAGCTGTGAGGTTGAGATTGAAGTAGTGAATTGAAAGTTTATTTAATGACTGCCGGGTGATTTTTGCTGGTCTGGCTTTAATTCGATTTTTTGCAAGTAGAACTCGCATGCGAGTTCATCAGTCTTCCAACAAGCAAGATGCGCAGTGCATGTTTTAATATCATCCGGTTTGATTTGCTCTGTACTCTTTGGTTTCTTTCCTGCTTGATTCTGGTGATGCTGGTTTCTTGTGCACGTTGGAAGGTGAGCGGGCAGAATGAAATCGGTTGCACCTGCCGACTGAGAATTTATAAACTTATTATTGTAAGTAACAACCTGGAAACGAGCTGAGAGTGCACCAACATAAGTAGTAAAACAGCAATCTTTAATGTCACAAACTTATTTAAAGATGCCATCATATTGAGTAACCTCCAATTTGAATATTATAGTTTAACGCTACCGTTTATTAAATTAACATTAACTTAACTATTTAATGCCGTAGGTGGCTTGATACTTATCTTTCACAACCAGTTGAACGCAAATAAACTAGTGAGATTTTATTGTATCGTCTTTGTAGATCTTAGGCAGATGTACGCTTGTTAGTTGTTTTCTAACCTGTAACGTCACATCTCTTGAGAGATAATTTCGTGTCGACTTCTGCTGCGATATTACCCATAGCAACAAAGCAAAATATCAAGAGGACACAAGAAATCATGACAGCGTTTTGTGGTAATAACGCTCGTTTTCGTGCCGTGCCGTGCAAGTTTTGGAAACGACTCCGCTGTTAGAAAATTACTATGAAGATGCGGCAATGTTGTGACAATCTAAAAGTTATTGCTGTATCTATGAGATATAAAGTTTGTCATTATTTTACACCATGCTAAAAGTCAAAGGAAAAGCCTTTGAGAATTAGCTAATTGTGTTAATAAGTCATTAATAAATAATATTTTTTATCATTTCTATTACCTGTACTTACTTACTTTACCAGTTTTATAAAATAAGAAATCGCCGGGTATGTGTATCTGCCAAAGATAAATGTTCTAAATTGCTGCCTGGTAGTCTGTACTGGAGGGCGTTGAGTTAGTTATCAATTAATTCAGTCTAGCAGTGCCTGCCACGACCTGCAGCGTTGGGTAATAAATATTTTATAATCCTGCACTCATCAAAATCCCCGTGCTGCTGTGGATTGCGCATATGGCGTTGGTGTCGCTATTTTGTGCTACTTTGTAATTTTTAGCCAACTCAATCTTTCAATTGCGATTTGCTCGTTGATGAGTTTGAATAGAGCGAACAGATACACTTGATGAACGAGTAGATCTTCCTATTTTATGGTCGTTACGGTATAGTAACCAGCAGCCAGGTTTAATTATTAAATGGTTATCAATTAAATAGAAAGCAACATGCAAAGGCAGACAATAATTGAATTCACGATTTTGTTTCATGTCTGCAGTGTATAATAATTTTTGATAATGTTAGGTAAATCAGTGAGGCTAAATAACGACTAGGCTAGAAAACTACGTAAGCAATAAACAAAATCTATAAAATAAAAATGGATATCAATGGATCTACGGTGGACAACCACGCCATAAAATAGTTCACTGCGATCTACTGTAGATCTACACCAATTCAGGTATATATAATCGAAAACCTTTGATGCCAAACTTTGATGCAAGTATACGAGTGGTAAAGTCAATTTTGATGAGGAGATATAAGTACTGATGTTACCATATTTGCAAAACAAGAAGAATTTGAGCAAAAAGACGAAATGTAGTTGGTTATTAAAAACATTATATTAGGTAAATTAATGATCTAGTTAATTTAACTGATTTTTTTGAGTGTTTTAATCTGCATCAATTTTGTGGTTTTATTCTTTCATTTTAAAGCAATATCTGTTAAATTACTAGAAAAATATTCAATGTCTTAGTAATCAAGTCTAGTTGATATGAACTTTATACTAAACCAACAAGAATTAGTCACTTTTAATAAACCGACTTAAACACGATTACCACTCTGCTCAATTTCTTACTCCGTCGGCATCACCGAACGAAATCAAATACGAAATTCCCGCAGTGACATTCCGGATTAGTTTAATTTCCACATTTATTCGATTATCTCATATCTAAATGGCTGGCGTAAACTGGATCAAATAAATTGCTCTAATTTGAGATCCGACCGGACGTTGAGCAACACAAACAGGCCCGAACATAAGTCGCTTGGTTGTCGTCTAATTAAAAATAAACCGTCAAAGGCAAGAGGCACAGGATCCTCTTTAAAAACTACCACTAACATGCGCATCTAAACAGATTCCTTTTCCAATAAACCCGCTTGATCTTAATTTATCGAGCCGTTGAATTTGTAGATTTGTGGCTCTTTATTTATTTTATTACCCTACTACATTACTATCGTTTGTTTTTATCTAGGCTGTTTCGTCAGATTTCTTGCCACAACAACCCTATTCAATTACGTTGACGGCAGAAAGATGATGAGTGTTTGAGCGTCAGTGTCTCAGACGCATTAATGTACAAGAATGCCGACAAAGTTATCATTTTTGGTGTTTACGTCGGCACGGGTGTGGATCAGTCAGTGGCTCTTGCAGCGAAACTTTTCCTAGTTTATCACTTCTTTACACACTGTCATGCACATGCAAAGAGATGCAGAGTGACGAGTAAACCTTCCTAATCTATGCTGAAGCGTAAAGGTTTACCGCTTAAGATACTCGAGCAAATGTTGATTTAATTTTTAATTATCAGAGAGCCGCGAAGAAAGCTTGCACCTACAAATTTGAATTAAGCGTTATTCGTTTTCTTTGCAACAAAGTTTTTGATTAGGAAGCATAATCAACCTTGTGTTAGAGGTACAAATTTATTAGATTTTTGAGTTGATACAAACTAAGATTACTTTTGAAGAAAGCCCAAAAAACTTATTAGGTAACTTTATAAATACAAAGTTAGAGGCTTAGTAAAACTATAAGGTCAAATATGTCATTTATTATTCTTGGTCTGCTGTGCAGTTGATTTATGTGATCTTAAAGTTTGTTTGGCTAATGAACTAACCATAAGTAAGTACAAGTTCTCGTTAATGTTTGTTTTTACAACTGAAAATTAAGGAACGTTTTGATATCATTATGCAGAATTTATTAATGTTTCCCAAATGTAGAATAGATTATACACCTGCCAATAATGTCTAAGATAAGAACTCACATTCTGCTTTTATTTCAAATTATTGTTCATAATATTCTCACTGTGTTTCAGTGTTGATCTGTTTTTGAAGATCTTAAATCCCGCACATGAAGCCAGTGAAACCTAATAGACATAAAAACTATTTAAATGTTCCAACTTTATTTTTTTTCCTAATTTCGATTCCATTTTATTGTAATAAAAGTGCCGGTTTATGTGTCCATTTATTCCTTAATTTCTTACAACTTGGGTGGGCATCTTGATCTAAATTAACGATATCCTTTATTTGAAAAATCTTTATTTTTTCTGTGAGTTTCTATGACGGGTATGTCGACTTCTTTGTCGCCCACATTGTATTTACCTCTGAAGTTTGAACTGTAGCTAATGTTGTCTTACAAAAAATGTAAAAGTTGGTTGCTTAAAATGTTGATAACGTCTTAAATTCTTATCGTGAAATTGCTTTGGATATTTGCGTGTATTTAGTTCTATTTACTCATTTCATTAACTTTATCACAATTCTAATAAGAATCTAGTAATAATTCACTCTATATGCGACATTTTCTTAATTTAACTTTTTTTTAAATGGAACATGTGATTAAATCCGGATATAACTTTAAAGTGAGTAGCTCACACTTATGAATAACGGAATCGGAAGAGTGACGTTTGTTGAGCCAATCGGTGCATGCGATATCAGCATTCTATATACGTTCATGCGATTATGTTTTCGTGTTCACGTCCAGTTATTTTCACTAAAGAGAGTTGATTTAATGTTTGACGCACATATTCGTCCACTTATAAACTTTTCTATGCCTGTCGGCAATTAAATCAACGTACATAACATTCGAGTATAACTTTTAGTTGGCACGAATATAAATATTCCAGTTTTGATTAAAAATAAAACATTTTTATTCAACCGGGATAAAAAATCCACAAATAACTAAAATTTAATTATTGTTCCAAGTATGATCGATTATTTTATTTATTGCATCACTTTTCAATCCAGAGTAGTATGTATGATCAAATCAAATCCATTGTGTAGAATAATTCCAAGTTATAGTCTGTAATTTGTTGTCGATCAATTTTATTGACTTTCCTCCCTTCTTTATTCTTCATCAGTCTCCCCCATCAGTCTTTTTCATTGCATCATGATGACACGCGCGGCGATTGAACAAAAAGTTTGCTTTTTTCAAATAACCTCCCCAGGTCGCAAGTCTGTAATTAAAGTCGGGATCATGACTTTGCAATTATTGCGCCCATTGAAAATTGAATTGCGTAGGCACGGTATTAGAGGGCTGGTTGTTTAGAGCAGCATGTGCATGGAACAAGTACCTCTTGGCTTTGCGAGTCATGTGCTACTAGAGCACGTCTCCTGGTCATATGTGGGCTTAATTGACACGTGTATGCGACTACATTATTTTCCTTTTCAATCATAATTACAAGAGTTGAACGAATGCGAGCATTTTGTTTTCAATCTGGAGATTTACATGAATGACTGTTAATTTTAGGAAATAAATTTTTACTTTACACTAAGTTGCAAATTTTAAACATCACTGCATAGGGTTCAGAGCGAATAATGTTAGTTTGCAATGCAAAAAGCGCAACTGTCGTATGAATAAACATTCTCAAAGAGATCTCATTAAGTTCACATCAAAAGATGTTCACAAAATTCTGTTTTCATAGCATGTATGGTATTATAAACCAACAGCACTTGAAGGAAAAACGAGAGATGTCTTTCATATTTTGTCTAAATGCTAAATTCATTGACTTACACGCATATCCGTAATAATTTCCAGATCGTCTAGGTTCTCTCCATTCGGATGGATAAACAAATTGTCTCGGTCGCTCGTGGGCAACACGTTTGTGTCAGTTAATCTCCTCCTCCACTGATCTAAGTGTGCACACTCGACGCACGCATGCCACAAAAATGTTAACAAGCCGTTAAAATACAATACAATCAAAGATCGCCGCATTAAGCGCACTTATGTAATCAGCACATGCCGCGTACCCAAGGGGAAAACAGAAATCATCGCGAGAATCAAGAAATTAAGAATGTAATAAACGAGATGCTGATTGAGCACACGATTGCCACATGCTACAGAGGAAGAGGGCACATTATTACCAGCCTTCGTGTGAAGTATGCTTAGATGATCAAGGAATTCAGAAAAAGTGAAGAGTTTATTTCCATAAGAGTCAGTGGAGTAAACATTTTTCAAGGTGATGAATACGTGAATTTTGATTAGAAAGTCAGACAAATGCCACAAGATATAAAATGCAAATTTGCATGGTTTCTATAGTGAAATTGATTCAGCTGATCCTAGGGTTGAACGACTCAATCGCTTGGCATTGCTTAATGGCGAGTCGAGAAATGCGGGTCTATAAATACACCGTCCAGACACATTTAAATCCTGCTGCCTACATAAAAGTATACGTTATATCCTCATGTAGACGCAAACGTACTTAAACTAATAGCCTAAAAATTGATTCGTTTTTCTTGAAAGTACCTTGAACTATAGGCATTCTACTGCCTCTCTATTAGACAAGCCTCGGGCATTAATGTACCAACATTTCAAAAAATATTTTTGCGTGCATTGCCTGTATTTTAGAGCTGATTTTAGGTTTTACGAAGGATTGAGAAATGTAATAGGTTAGTACGGTTCTGTCGAAATAAAATCCGTCACCAGTCTCACTATAGACTCACAAATTACAAGCTAACAAACAAAAAGCTGTCACACGCATTTCTTTCTAAATCAGCCGAAACATTACTGTGTCTGTGCACTTTCGCCGGCAGCAACGCGGTATCTTGGAGGTATTGTGTGCGGCATCAGCAATACATTTTGTTTACCCATAATAACAAACGGTGTTATTTTAGAAGAAATTAATGGCGCCACGGCAAGCAGCTCCACTGACGTGATTTGAACTCTCACCGAAGGACAAACCTTTCGAGAAAATGACCACGCGTTTTCATGTTAGATTTCCGCTCTACTATCTCGTACTATGGCGCCAAGATGCTGCCTGTTCTTTAATTAAATGCGCGTTGAAATTCAAATCGTTAATGATAAATATTCATGTAAACGCTGCAATACAACTTATTAGGTGCATTACGAATTGTTTAATATTCCAAACAAATAGATAATGCTCTCGTAAACATATCACTCTCCTGATGATGTTGTTTCGCTGTTGTAGAGCAGCAAAAAGTGTCACCGTGTAAAAATAATATGCCATTAGCACATAACAACATGTGTCGGTAATGATGACACGCGGTTTCTGAAAATTTCATAGCCCCGATTCGAAATTGAGCCAGTTCGAATATCAATGGAAAACCTGTAATGGACACGATGCCGCGAAAGCTCGTTGGGCATGCATTCCGTGTGCTTTCGTCGTGATAGCGTCCGCGCACTTGCATGCCAATTCTGTGCGCACCATATTGGTCAGGCTGGCCAGCGCCTGGTAATAACCATGTATGAACGGCCGTTCGCATGTCTCTGGTGATTCCACAAAACATGCCATTTTGTTACACATTTCGCACATGTTTACGCGAATAGGCGGCATTCTGCTTGCCCTCTTTAATGCCACACACGATGCGCCCATGTATTATCGCAACATTAGGGTCTTGCAATGTACGTAGACAATGTCCTACTGTACCTACATTTCAGGACAATGTGTATGGATGAGCTCCAATGTTGAATTAGTGTTCATTTTGCAATAGCGCGACTGTGGCACGTGTAATTGTAATAGAAACATGTGTGGAACGAGGAATAAAAACAGGCTTGAAGTCTTCACCTATGATGTGTAATATTTTACAACTGTGGACTGCTTCCTAGAACAGTTGATATTCCGCAGAAAATGAGTTTTTGCTTGTACCGTGTTTCATGAGTTGAATCAATTTGTATAAGTGTTTATTGATAAAATGTAACAAAAGAATCCAAACAATGTTTGTTTCCCTTTTGACTGTGCCTGTAAACGATGATATTATTTTATAATTTAAATGTTTGTAGAAACACATCATTGTTAGGTGATTGCAGATACACCTCATGCAATAATTTTATATTATTTATTATACATCAAAATATGAAAAATCATTATTACTATGTCTGAATTGCTTACTATGTAACTAACATGACCTGTTAATTGGCTAAATATCTTTTTACTGCAAGTCCTTTTTCACATTTTTATTCTGCTATAAATTACCAATGAACATTTAACATTAATTTCAATGCAAAATATATTCAGATGCTCTTTTGTTAAATTGACCTCGGAACTACACAAGATATCATTTATTTCTCTTCTCTCGGTGAAAGGCGTAAATGAAAACTGTAACAGAGTATTACAAAGCAATAATAAAAAAATGACAAAGAGTATAAAACAGAAAAAAATTGCCGCCTATCACCGCCTGGCTCTCATTGCGAAGAAATGCCAGCATACACTCAGTAAACGCGTAAAAATTGTATATTTTAACACCCAACATACGATAAATGGGACATAGCGTTGTTTTCAATTTTCCATCAAGCTGTTTTCTACATATTTGTTTCCCCGGAACAATACATTGGGCTACTGTTCTGCCAGACTACTATTTTCATCCATTATAACCTTAGTGTTAGTGGGTTTCCTCGATGGTTCTACGGGAGCAAACTGGATGCAGAACATTTTGAAATTCATTCTAAATATAAAGTTTCCGCAAAAACATGGAATACTTGAAATGAAGCAAACAATGCTTGTATTACATTTATACTGGATGCAAATTAAACACGGCAATAAAATTATATCAATCGTTGTACTACACGAGTGGTATCTCCACCAAAATTAAATTTTGTAATATGTCGATATTGTTATATGCTACTAGAGTACATAGAGAGTAATATTATAAAACTATTTCATTGCGAAAAACTGTTCTGAATCTATACTGGATTTGATCCGCGTATGCAATGTAGAAACGTGTTCAGGCAATAAAAGATTATGAGCATGCAGAGGGAAACGTCAATGAATATGAACAATGCGTCTCACAAAGCTCAACTACCTTTTGCCGATGCACTGGAATGCAATAAAATTCGATTCATATTTGGTTGCACATATTGAATTTTGTTGAGGACCAATATCGAATTCTGTTGTTGTAATATGTTGTTAGCAAATCACACTGTACAATATGCAAGTGCAATGTACACCTAACACATTACCGAAAATAGAATAAATGTCTTGCACTGCAACCAAGTCTTGTACGCACTTCATGTAGAATGTTTAATGTGAATTAATACCAAGTAGAGGAATACTGGAACTAATGACGCTTTCCGAAAGGTAGCTTTGGCTTAATGGCATCGCTGTGTACTAGATAGACATATAGTGTGCGTTTGCAAATGGCGAAAATGGCAAGGATGAGAACATAATACGATAAGTGTTATGACTGCAGTGCTAGTGGAACAGAGATCAAAACATTTAAATATTGATTTGGTTTTACTTACCTAGTAAAGAGAAAATATAAAAGTGGATAATATAGGTAATACGAACAAAGAGATTAATTTCATTCTAATCAGAATCAATTACTTCTTTGTATTTGGAGCAAGTAAATATTTCGTTTGAATTCCAGCATTTCATTTCAACATGCTGAACGTCAACGGATAATGTGAATGAATGAACATTTATTTGTAGGCATCAAACACAAATAAAAGCGTGTCCGGTAATAAATATTTTAATAAAAGTGCAAACTCCGATGAGACGGATAAAAGCAAAATAACGTTGATTAATTCGCCTCTTCCTGCTTGGCAAACTTGAATGAATGTGAGAATACAAAGCGTCCAATTTATTTTCTGTCATTTTGTTTCATTTTAACTCGACTTTAATATATTAAATACGTTTCGGTGTCGGCGTTTCTTTCTCCCAATATGCTGCCAGTGATGGCAATGTACTGGAAATAAAATTCAGCACAAACTGATTAAGATGATGGAAAAATTCAAAATTGTATTTGACGAACAAACGCTGTGGAAACCAATCAACATTTCTTTTGTTGATTGTCAAAGGTGCACAAAGCAAAATGAATTACAACTTTTGCATTGCAATGAAATTGAATACATGTATCATCGTTTTTGCAAACAAATTTAACAGTTGGACACTTTTAATTAAATGTTCAAATCGACCATCGAAATATTGACGTCGATTTGACGAGTTATGAATGAATGTGATTGCTCTCGATTAGCATCATTCAAATCAAACGCTCGATCAAATCCATCGTTAGTTTGCACGCTGCTACAAATTACTATTTACAATTTGCATAACGTGTGTATCAATAATAAGATGGAATGTGCAGCTTTCTAATTAATATTTTCGATAAATGTCAATACAATATAAACTGTTTGCACTGTAATACTTGCACCTGTAATAAGCTCTGATGAATATTCCAGACCGACCGCAGAAATGATTAGCTGGTAAATTGTAATTTTATTCCAGCTATAATCAAAATTGTGTTTCTCTATTTATAATGAAAACTGGAAGGTTTAACTAGTGTGTTAGACATACTCATGTTTACTTTCATTCCTAGGCCACAGCTTGTGCGCTTAAAGTGCACTGCGCAAACAGAAGTGAACATCAAACGAGGCAATGCAGATGATAATGTGCAAAATGTACGGTATACAAGTGAATGTAAATGTTGGAATGTGCATGGGAAATTTGCGAAAACATATTTTGTTTATAAAGAGTTTTCAGCCAGAGGCCTTTTTAGTGCTAAGTAAAAGCTCAATCAAAAACGCACTTACAACATGCTCATTCAAATTCTGAAAGTGACAATTAACACACTAACCAGAACATAAAATCAACATGTTGCTACTTTGATGCAATTTAAAAAATTACTTTGTAAAACAACAATTTTGCTGTTTTTTATATCCGCAATTTGTGTTCATATCATGATCTCTTCTATGCATAACAACAAGTTTTGAGAGCATCCCTGATGATGATAGTTCTCTAGTAGCACCATGCTTGATATGAAATTAAAGCGTCGAGGAGCATCTTGCACCCAAGTGAAATTCGATTTTAGACTTGTTATAGAAAATTTCCACATTCATTTTGTTCACTTTAAATTTAACTCAGGCGGCGTACTCAAACCACCAATCTTTCTTGTCTAATCTAAACTTGTCAACAAGTGCAAAATTGTTCCCTATTCTCCACTCTGCATCTGTTCCAACGTTTCAAGATCTGAAATTTGATCTATTTTAGGCACCCTAGCACCCATGCCTTCGAAAATGCCCTTCGTTCAGATTAGTTTACAAGTCCGCATGCATTGCATATATTACTTCACGCCTGTTGTACGCTCTTTGCTGCGAACACAAGGACCCTATTTGGGGGTGCCGAATGTTTATATGCTGCAGCATGTCTAAATGGAAATGCAACGAAATGAATCGAGTGTGAAAAGCTTGAAAGCATGCCGAAAATGGAGAACTCACGTGCGGGTTAAATTTAGCCCGCTTATACCAAGGTAAGATGGCTTTGCGAACTCCAGAATAAACAAACGTAATACGTATCGTCTCAAATGATTAATTTTTTTAATTTTAAGCTGCTTCAAATAAGCTTATGCTGTGCAAAGCGAAAAGGGAAAACTTGTTTTTACAATGGATGATTTATTGATTGAATTGTTTAGTATTTACTATACAACAAAAAGTACTTTGATATGCATTGACATTTTCTTTAGTGCATATTTATTAAGATGTGATTGATGATGATAATATGCAAGAGTTGCAATATTATTATCTGGAGAAATTTTCTTTGAATTTTTAATCTTTTCGTTGCTAATTGTTCCCAATATCATTATGCAAAACTGCTGCTTCAATATAGCGTTCAATTTTTGATGAGAACCTAATTATATTTACGAAATGAGTTAATAAACTTGATAAAAACAAATAAAATCTAAACAAACATAAATATTCCACTGAAAATAAAAGTTCATTAGTCTACTTATTCAATAACAGAGTAAAATTAACCAAAAATTATTATTTTAATTATTGCAGAATTCAAATGCAGTAAATTCAGTATGCATAATTAACAATTCCAAATTAAACAGTATTAAATAAGAGTTTGACCCTGCCAATTGCATCTCTGAACCTCGGCTAGCCCGCTTTGAAGCCGACTGTTCCAATGAATCATAAATTGAAAATTAATATTTTACTATCAATCAACATCCAACTTCCTATTAATCGTTAATAACGTAAACGACGCATACGAACAACAGCAACTAAAAATATATCAACCGCACAAAAATCAATACACCATGCAGTATAAATATTCTGTTTGCAAAAAATAAATATAATAATATTCAATAAAATTTACAGCTTTAATTTGTGCATTAATAAATCCCGATCGAAACATAAAATCGCACACTTTTCTCAGTCACAGCAAATATTTCAATTGCAAGCTTTGCATGAATGTTTTATTGCTATTGAATAAGTATATAAATAAACTAGCTCTGCATATCAATATATAACGGTGCGTTGGAACAACTGGGTATTTCATAAATTTCTAGCATTTTCCAGAGATCGGTCATTTGGTAGTGCCACTATCAGGCAGAAATTGAATTTGTATTAATTATTGACGAACGTGTCTGTTGTTTGATTTAGTGATATATTAATAGAAATAAATTTGCATGGTTGCTTTTTCATCTCACAGGTGGCGGACATAGTTCTAGGTAATAGTTTTATTGTTATTGTTTACATTGGTGAGTCATTCGAACGCAACAAATTTTATCTGCTTCTATCAAAGAATAGTTGTGTTGCAACTTTACACTCATTTAGTGTTTGCTTTTGAGAAAAGAGACATCTTGCGCGTAGTGTTTGTGCAACATTTTAAACTCGTTTCCTAAATGTGATTAAAAAACATAATTTTTAGTGACAATAAAATGGATCAAAAGCAGAAAATATTAAACTACATTCTCAAGGTAAAGTTTACTTCCCTTCACTATTTATTACCAAGTCAAGAAATCATTTTCATGGAAACTCATACATTTTTCATGTTTCACTTTGTTGTTATTTCGAATAATGTCTTCGTGTCGATAGTGATTGATTAGTTTCTGCTTTATACACTGCAAATTTGCATCACATTATGAGTTCTACCCGGACATTTATTCTTATTTGTTCACGTTTAGCACAGCAAATTGGCCTGAATAAATATAATATATAACATATTGTGTTTACACTTCACGTAAATCGAATGCATCTAATTACACACTCCCGACGCCTATGTTTCCTAGTTCGCAGCCTCATTTCCGTACATAATTAATTACTCACCACTGGAATGTCACTTCACTCAGATTCTATTGCGCAATTCAAACTCCAAATACGCAATGAAAGCAGAATAAATCCGTTGAAAGTGGAAGTAAATTCACATTATGCTCCAGTCTTGAAAGCTTAACGCATCAAATTTATAGCAACTAAAGATAGCTCCTAATGTTAAGCAAAAACTATCTTGTTAGACATGTGTTGAGTGTGTGAGCTTAATATACCTGAATGCCATTGAGAGGAATCTGAAACACTAGGAAAAACTAGTCGCAGTGTAAAGACTAGTTATTTCGTCGTGGGTACACTTTTTGAAGTTCATTAGCCGTCGAAAAAGTATCATTAGATTGAGCATATCATCTGAGAAGTATTTTATAATGATGAATTTAATACGTCGGAAATACAATTATACATTCTTATTACATCTGTGGATGGCATGTAAAAAGGCTTGTACTTGTGCTTCCTTGTAAGAATCCCCCCCAATGTGCATTTATTTGTGTTTGGCGTGGAAGTCGTTTAAATATATTTGTGATTCATGCGCCCCAAGAACAGCATGTGTCTACGCTTGGCGCACGGAAATGAATCATCATTACAGGATATTCACAAATAATATGAAATTTTTAAATCGTAACACGCATCCATTCGCGTTTCATTCTTCTTTATTCTTATGTCTATCAATTTGCTAGTAAATCGCATCTGAAATTCACCGGAAGAATGTCAAAGCACAAAATGACAAGGTCTTTGCGCGAGAAAATTAAAATCAAAAAATGTAAATTCACCGCCGTCTCGTAGGTTGGGCGACAGGAATATTCTAAATGTTGAAAATTTTTAATTTTCTACTGTATACCTGTATATTCTTTAGAATACATGCTTCTTGCTCTTGAGGGTATATTTACGTGAAACAATGCTCATTAAAATTCCTCTTTTCATTTTGAACCTTTAACGTATGTATGTCTCCGTTGTCTTGTTACCCTCTGACATTCTCGACTTTTCCACGCTTACTAGTCGCCGGCTACTTTCGTAAAATAAACACTGGCCTAGCAGCCAAAAAAATGCAAAAGCACAACGATACAATAATAAACATAGATCTACCTGTTTGAAAAGAAGTGCGGTTTGTGACGAAAAAAAAAAAACTTGCCGGATAAATTATTATTAAAAAACAGTCCTGTTAAGATGGCAGCCGCAAAGAAGAAAGAAATTTAAATATGCAAATGCACACATAATTTCGCTCTATATTCATCAGCGTTGTGATAAACTCCTTGCCCGCTCGGACCCACTCGCTATATCTGTACTGAAAATTGTTAAAGTAAGGGTAACCTCATTCTGCCACCGCGTGCGATTCTAATGGTTTTTTTATCAGCATTCATTCTGCGGGCCAAGGTAAATACCGCAAGATAAATATTTGCGCCAGGTATTAGTCAGTTACGGTGAGCTAACAATTTAAAATTAAATCTAAGGGTGATGCGCAAAAATCCCGTACGCGTTTAAACGAGATGAGACAGACGACGAATGTCTTGATGGTAAATGAAAAGTTCAATTCCGAAAATAGCGCCGCAACGCATTGCATCCTGGAAGGTTACCGCGGTGCTTTCTCGCTTTCCGCGTGAATCCCAATGTCTCGCAGTCAAGCCAGACGTCGCCGCCGTTGTGCACTTATAGGCTATCTTTAGTAGCTGCGGACTTTGGAACAAGGCAAGCTACAGCCGTGACATTCATATGGGAATGTCTAGGGAATCCGCGCGACAGTTGAGCTCCTGTTAGAACACCAGCGATTTCAGTATGCGTCGAGGCATGCACACAGCACTACGTCTCCAAGAAGGTCTGAACTCTCAGAGAGGGACTCGGATAGTGCTCTCCCTATTTTTTCATATTTCATCTGTACTACACGAGCATACAATATTAACGGGTGCGTAGGGGTGCAGCATAAAAAACAAAGCTATAATCATATTTTCTTGTTATGACTATCACTTTGGACATTCCCGATGTTATTTCAACCGTTTTAGAGATAAACGCTTAGGGTGCACTCCCCCAACTACGAAAATTGATGCACAAACCACAAAAAATCTGATGAGAATATTGCATAACCTAGAAATGAATTAAAATTTATCTGGAGCACTAATAAATAATTATATATTATATAATAAAATAATTATATAGGACGATTTAAAGGTCTATTTAAGATTATTTATACATATACATTTAAAACTAAAATCAAGGTAAACGGCTTTGTTGTGAAGCGTAAGAAAATGTTTATTTTTAATTTATTATAAACTGCTCTGATATAAACCTGTATCTAATTAGCAATCCAGTTATAGTAAAGACACTTGAACAAGTTGTCTAGACTCATAAACTGTGACTCATTTGCTACAAAATTGTGTAAAATATTAATTTGTTTTAATTTTCTGCTACATTTAACAGCTTTTTGTGCTTTGCTTTCGGTCTAAATACATTAAGATAGTCAGGGTGCTTTTTGTACCATGTGAAACTATTCGAAGAGTGTATTAAACCCTAGAAAGGGTTTCTTCTACTCGAGTGCACATGTTGGTACATGCTACGTCAAACATGTGGTGGCATTGATATTTTTTGTTTAAGCTTCTTTAATATTTCATCATGATACTTGCACATTACAAGTTTTCCTTCATAGAACCGCAGGGGGATTTCTATCTTCCCATGATTTCATTCATCATATGTAGTGACACTTTTTTCAGCGAATGAGAAAAAAACTTTTAACATTAATGGCGTGGTGGTGCTGCTCCCGAATACTTTAGTTGAAGTATTAAATATATTTTTAAGAAAAGTTAACATTCATTCATCTTGGTTATGTTGATTGCAAGAGTAGAGCCGATTGATCTACATACCCGGTGGTAATATATCACCCTGACTTACTACATACTGACTTAATTTAAAAAAAATTAAGAGGAAATTTATTGCACACGCGTTTGTACAAGTCCCTTAGGCTTCATCTTCATCAGAATGCAAAGACTATTTTAAGAAAGTGTTTGAGAAGTTTTCACAGTGTAGCAGATCACAATACGTGTAGTCCCGAAGAGTGTCTGGACAATTTGACAATTGTGTATTCAAACAGGAATAAGACTTAAGGAACTGAAAAAACGTGCGGCCACTATTAAAACATTTGCTTTTCTTGACAAAAATAATGGATATTAAATAAATAAGCAACACAACAAAAAGAACTATGAGTTATTAAAGAAGAAATTTACGTCAGACTACGCCGCGCAGACAATAACAATGGAAGGAATGTAAGAAAAAAAATGCAAGCAAAAACCCGAGAGTTTTTTAACTTTTACAGAGAATATTGCGAATGTTTTAGAAAAATGAAGACTAAGAAATTGACGTAAATATTTTTAGCGTTTCTCCGCTTTTTCCCGGCTTTAGGGTAAGCTGAGATGTTGCTCCAACAGTGTAAAGGGCCATGGTAATTTATTTACATCGGTGCATATTTTTCTGTGAACCGTTTGACGTGCTCTCAGGAAAAGCTTTGCTATAGTACGTTTATCACAACAATAACGGCAATGGCGGTAATAATTGCAGTGATTTTGAATGTCCTTGCAAGGGCAGGGTAAGTGTTCTCCGATATACTAACGTGCACTTTTCCTGCATACTACACCCTTGCACAAATACACAGATTGTGTTTTCTACAAACTGTGTCATACCATCCCACTCAATGACACAATCTGTATACACAGGGTGACACATCGAGCTTCACACCAGCAGCAAATGTCTCCCAAGGGTGTCGCTAGACCACTACCAGGGTGGACAACGTGGATAGCGTCCACGCCCGCATTACTCATACGTTATATGTATTTTCTCTTTTTAATACGTGGCCTCAAGTACAATAAAAAGCTCTTTACTTCTATGTGCTGCACACTGTGACCGTAAAACTATTAAAAGCTCTGCGAAAACAATTACAATTAAAGCAAGCGAATACACGCTGCTGGCGCAAATGGATTAATTTATTTGAATGAATCCGACTTTATGCCTGCCTCCGAGGACCTGAATGAACCTTTCCAGCACAAGTACAACCGCACAAAATGCGAAACTTTTTTTAACTCGCTCTGCGACTTTTCTTTTTTCATGCGAATATGTGCGAATTTGTTTCTTCGGATTTGAACGCACATTCGTTTGGGCCTCAATTCGTAGCCGCCGTCTGAAACGCTGAAAGAAACGAAAGCTCAACGTACATTCAAATCGACGCTGATATTGATGGCTGCACTTAGAATCTCTGCTTGAACACAATGTTTCGCCCCGCTTTGTAGCTCAGGCGGTAAGTCTGACTGTAAACGTAATCAAATCAAATAATCCCACAAAGTTTAATCCCAAAAACTGCTAATAACCCTGGTAGTTGATGCAGTATTATAGAATGGAAGTCAATTACGGTGCCAGTATCTGGCATGGTTGCAGTACGCTCAAAAAAATAGAATGTTTCAGTTAGGAGCTGAAATTTACTTTACCACAATTCTGAAATTGAAAAATTCACTTTGATCGGCGTAGTCGGTTTAATGTAGGTAAAATGATACCGCTTCGTGTTGTGTATTGTGGTTCTTCGATAACATGCAACATAATTTGATACTTACTAGTAGAATTAGTAGACTCATATGTCATGTTGTCCAGCATAATCAAGCTTCTTCGGATTGACCACCGGGCCAATACATATGAAGTATAAGCAAGTGAAGCCTTTTTATATCCGAAATTACTAGGTTTTTGGAAAACATAGAAAATTAATGTTATTTTGTACTCTGTTATAATTATTTCACCCTCATTTTTAATGTTAACTTCCACAGAAGTGTTACATCTGCACCATATCGCCTTTTAACAGTTTTGAAAACTTATTTCAGAATATGAAGTTTCTATTTACTGTCGCGGGGTAACACATTGGTTAAAACAAACAAAATGCAATTTGATTGCAAAGCAAAGTTGGCACTTAAAGAAAATGAATTGAAACAGCGCGCGCCAATAGTTGTGTTTTATATGCAGCAGGCAATATTAAATCTGTCATTACAACTATTCTTCTCACTTTGTAATGGCGTCTTTTCCTTGAAAAGAAATATAATGCAGCACTGCACGCAGCGCAAAAAGTGTCATTAAATCGTTGCGACAATAGCACTTCAGAAACAGAAACGATAACAAAGAAAAAAATACGTACACCACCACCGAAATCTGTATAAACAATAGCGGAGTGAAGTTTCAAAACGGCCATTATGGGATTTGCAGCCGTCAGATATATAAGGCGGTAAACAATACACAAAGTGAAACGTGCACCAACATACGAGGATTATAATTATGTTTTATGTCGTTATCCGGCGTAGGCAATTGTTTCAGTTTAATTAATTCACTTCGATTTCTGTTGGCAATTTGCAAAGCTTTGTTTCGATCTGATACGCAAGTATGGCGGCTTTTAAATTGTCGTGATTTTGCAACAAATAGATGAAATTAACTTTATCATACATGGACAATGAAGAGAAAGAGCTTTCGATTCACTCGGTGATGGTAGTGATATTAAAGATGAGTTTTTGTAATTCTAATTGACTAACTGAACTTATTTGCTTTTTACTCAGGATATTGCACATTTGAGCGAAAATAGGAATGTTTGAATACATAATAACAATTATAATAAGGGAGTTACTTAACTGTGCGGGTATTTAGGATAGGAAGAGACTTGTTAAACTTTTTAAAGAACAATTCTTTGTGTATTTAACACAATAAATTGTTGATTGTTTTGTACCATTAACCTTAGCATTTTCCATTAATGGTATCATGAGTATTCTATTAAGGTTATACTGTATTAATTAAGAAAAAAAGAACATGTTAACCTTTTATATTTAATATGTTCATAAATGATATTACAACATGATATGAACCGAAACGTAATTTTTTTATAGAAAATAGAAAACACTCACATAAAATATTCATCGTCTCCTTATTATTACAAATATAACTAAAACATTAATTTTCGTATAATTTGATGCATAACCCATATCTGTACAATAATAATTACAAAAATATAGAAAAAACTTGTTTAATTCTTGTGCGCAGCTAAATTTGTGACTAACGTCACTGTAATTTATGATGGCCGACACACCCGTGTTGTTATAGACCGTTGTTAGACAATCATAGTTTCACCACTCCTACCACATTTTACCGACCACAGCCTTAAGTAATGCCGCGAAATTCAAATACGCACGATTTTCAAACTGAAAACTGTTCTTCACATAGAACCCCACTTGTAATAAACTGATAGCATATTGTTACGCTTTATTACAAAAGTTTAATCATTTGTTTTAGTAATATCTATATTAATCCTCATAGAGTAGAATTAAAATAAGCTCCATAAGTGCTTAGTTCCAACATATTTTATTCCGGTGAAATATGGTAACTCGTATACTATAATTTAGATAGTTTGCCTAAATTTATGTGTTGGCAAATAATTTATATATCATACAATTAATTCAGTTTCCCAGTCAATATCAGCCAGTAGCATGCTTGGAAGTACAAGCGTTAAATAATAATATAGGTTACTCATTGACTATGCGACAATATGATATACAAGCCGAAGAAATATGTGTTCACGAATAAGGAAAATAGAAAAATGTCAACGCTTTTGTTTGCTTTGCACTTCGTTAGACTTATACAACAAGGCGACATTAAATATCATTTCGCAATGAAAATGTCACGTCGAGGCTGTTCTTGTATTAGTTATAGGATGTATACATAGAAAGAAGAATTTTTTCTTTCTATCGCTTGTAATTTCTTTCATTTGCAATAAGTCACAATTAAAATGCGTTAAAGATATTATCTCATTTCCTTTATTTACAAAGCGACCTTATTTCAATTGGAAATAAATTAATAGCTTCATAAACATCGTTTGAAACTTTATTTTAATCTTGATTGCCCGTAAATCGTCTCCAATATTACGCACGTAAAATCAATATTCTTCGTCGTAGGAAATCATTAGTTATGAAATAAAAGTATTTTTACGAACGTGATTTGTTCTCAAACGTAAACATCTCGCATGAATAATTCACCATATTTAAAGTTAATTATTGTACAAGAAAATTGAATGCTAATTAAGTTCTAACTGCGTACAATTACCTTTGCATGGCGGCAACGATATCTTGGTAAAAACGTTTTGCATACTGGTGGCATCGTCGATAATTATCAATGTTCGCACAGATAGTAAACACGACATGCATGGCGGAAGCACGAACTGTAACACGAACTAATGCGTTTCCTCAGGACCTTAAATGAAATGAAACATGGTAATTTAGGGATACTTCACACATTACTGGATTTGTTAAATCCACCGCAATATTTTAATCTATTTTTCTCTTTAAGTGCTTTGAATCACTTCAATCTCTGTCTAGATAGTATGCAAAGTTTACGGCCGTACTAATTCGATATTTTAAACGTTTTCGACTTAACAACCTAATAACATAGAATTATAGGGATGACATAACATTTACGTGCTTGCCGTTCTTTCATACGCCACGGTATACGTTGAAACAATTTCTTCGTGCAACATTATTGCTGGAAAGATGCACACAAACAATGTAATTACGTGTGAAACATGCGACGGACAATTAAATACCAATATTGTATAATGTTCTATAAACATAAATGTTAATTTACGCTGTAAATATTTCTTGACATTACTTTAATTAATATTTTATGAATTGGCTGGTAAATTTCGCATGTTTGAACAAACATGTGCAATGAAAATATTAGGTTGAGTATTATGAACATTACCAATCAGGATTTTTAGGTTGCTCCTTGTAACACGTCCCTTGTAATTTGATGAAAATGTGTGTATACAAGTAATGTGCCTGTTGTACTATAATAAAGGACCACGGGTGCGCTTTAACGACGAGATCAAGCCATTTAGTCACCTTGCTTGCAGGCTGGAAGCCTTGATACTACTTCTTGTTTATTTTGAAATTTAATTTTATTATTAACGCTACCAACCGACGACACTCCATAATCTACCTTGTTGCACATAAATATTATTCACACCTGACGTTTTTCAATTTAACAGTGAATGGTTTTATCTATTTTTGTTTTCTTTTGATTTGAAGTTCTTATTTATTCAAAAGGTTTTTATTATTGCTTATTGTTAATTTACGGTAAACTTTGCAAATTTTTTTACTTTGAATTGTTTGCAGCCGTCTAACGAACGGTGATTAATTAATTGCTAATTAATAATTAACGCCAAACGTGCCTTGTACAGGGTGAGAAAAAAAAGTTGGAAACTTTGTACATGTTGCAAGGCTCTTCAAAATGCTTTAAAGTGTCTTTTGCAGGTAAGACTTATTTAATTAGAGCGTTGGTTGAGCTCTCTTCTCCTTGTTTTTCTTTTTTACCGCGTTCGTTTCATGTTTGCTGAGCTTTCGATAGTCCCCGAACTGTTTTCAAATTATCCATGTAAAATATTATTTCAAAATACCTGTTAACTTTCTGCAGAAAAACTGCAGATTAGATATTCCAAAGAGTTTCTGTAATTTACCTTGTATTTACAAGGCTGGGTTGTTAGTTTACAAGCAAAAATTCTTATTATGAGTGAAAGCAAGCAGTTGTGTGCTCTGTACGCGTTTTAATAATTCATTCCTACATTACTCTATGCATTTGAAACGTCGTATATTGTGTGGCAAACAAAGGCAATGACATTTGCGCGTATTTTGCGCTTGAACATGCATATTTTCCGAACACAAGCATGGCCATCACAACGCAAGCCTGAGCTTGAAACGCCCGCCGCGTTAAATTTAATTAGTTTGTTAGTAATTTTAATTATATTTGCGTGTTGCAAAGTGTAATGTAATTTCGCAACACGCCGGTGCGCGTTTTTGCGCCCTCTGCAGTGACAGCAACGACAACTCAGCTCTGCGCTATAAAAATTACAGGGATGAAACCAGGAGAAAAAACACGTTCCCACACATATGGCTAGTTAGTGGAATTTTTACAACAACCCTAGTTGTAGACATGGGTAACGTAAACATGGGCTACAAGTTGTAACCATCACACGGTTTGTTTATTTATACGCTGTGGTAAGTAATTCAATTCTGAAATTTCTGTCAGTCAGCTGGATCGCATTAAAACTGCACATAGAATATTATTCTCATTGCTCACATGCGGCTCTCGTGCCAATCGTGCAGTTTTCACCCCATCAGTAGTCAGTCACCCTGCAGCGACTAACTTTGAGTGAGCGGTGCCTGCCGCCTTCCGCTCGCCGCCAGCTAATCTAAGCGCCTACCGCAAGACGCATCGCCGATTAATCGCCGCCCGACTATCCTAGACTAAAATCGTCAATGTTCCCTCTGATAATTCACTTCTTTACTTCTTATTTAATTATTTTAATCGCGCGAGCGTGCTAATATGCATAAATGTTTGAATGGAAATTTAATTTAAATGGAAATTACGTGTTAATCCCAGTTCGCAGTGTGCTTTGTTGCAGTAGTCGTTTATTTGGCGTAATTAGCATTTTAGGAAATTAATGAAATGAAACAACTGTAAAACAGAATATTGAGCTCTATTTAAAATTTTAAATAGAGCAGCCTGATATTTTCGTTTTGAACGAATAAATTGATAATCGCATTTAGTTTCATTCCTGAGTCGGCAACATAAAAACAAACTTGCACCAAGCTATTCTCTTCTTCACTTTATGCCAAACATATAAATCTTACGCTTTTGTGCGCTGCTTGCTTGCATATAGAGCGATAAAACGATTGCAATCACAAAATAGCATTCCATTTTGCAAGGAAGATATATGATCAATGCTGTGGGTGCGAAGGGTGTTGAAAGCACGTTTTCAAATTAAATACTTTAATGGCGAGAATGTTTTAGAAGATACTTTCACTTTCGCCGCCCTTCTTGCAAAGGGATACCCTTGCTTGAAAGCAGTTTTTTCTTCGCAATGTGCATCACGTCTCTTGAGGGATTCACAGAGGTTAATAAATTGTAGCATTTTACTTAGCAAAAAGATGAGGAAGATACTACCGAACAAGGAATGCCTCTTACACCCTCACGCATCTACTTAAGGTACCAAATTTAATCTGCCGACAGGAAGCTTTCATTGCAATATTGTATTTATGCATTTAATAATTGCACTTGGCACAAATTTAAAGGTATCAGCATCTTTATTCTGCTTAACAGTTTGATATTAAGTAACTCTACTATTAAGTAACACAGTGTTTTCCTTGGTGTGTTAGTTTTTGTTTATCACAACCGGATGTGATAAGCTTGCGCCTGTTAAGTATTGTGGCACGTGGATTGCAATAAATGGTCAAATTTCATCCTGCAATCAAACAGAAACTCATTGTTCTTATGCCAAAGCTGTTTACTCGACATTCAAACGTACAAAGCATTGTTTGTTCGCTGCATTGCAGCCTGCTTTAAATGAATTTCGTAAATTTACATGTTTGTTCACTCGCATTGCCAAAAATACATGTAGGTGTGCATGTAGATTAGATATTTCGTAGTGGTCGGAATAGCTTTTGAAACTTTGGTGGAAGGCACGTTTGTGTGGTGCATGGCGTAATCACTTTACAATTATTAATTTTTCAAGCATACCAAACAGCGTACTAGATTCTACACTTTCGCTTCTGGCGGCAGAATATGCAAAGAAATTTAGAGTGCGAAAAATGCAACCATGGAGGAGATCAAAAATAAACAAAACTAATGTCACTTGTGTCTAGATGGCATGAATCTTATGCCTTTTGATAAATGACTAATTTAAATTCCGCCTAGACTACGGGATTTTTGCATGCGGTTGGGGCAGGCGTCTGAATACGCGGTATTATGTGCCTGAATACGGTGGTTGTATATAATTAATTTTCATTAGTCATAGAAGTATCAGTGTTCTGCTAAGGTGGTTCATATTAAATCAGCGTTTTGCGCTAGCTGCACACAAAAGGGTGGCGCTGATAGCGTCAACGCTCAGAGGGAGTCATGATGACTAACGTAGGCTTTCTCTTCATGCTAAGTACGCAAATAAATTAAAACAAAGCAAACAGGCGTTTATTATAATTACGTATCTACTAGATGTTTGTTCTTAAGCAGAAGAAAGAAAGGTTCCTTCTGATTTACAACTATTTCAAAGTGAATGAATGAAAACTAGTTCCACACGTTTCTTCATTTATCTTATTGTGTCCTTGCTGTTAGTCATACACGTCATATTTTCGGATTTGCTTCAATTATGTTTGTATTGAGGTCAGCCCCTCATTTCGTTCTTCATGTTCTTTTGTTGCGCCGTGTCGTTCAGGTAAATATTCGAGTATAAAGTCATAATGCGTTGTTGGAACGAAAGCGACCCGATCATCGGGTGGAAGAAGAAACCAGTACAAGCGACAGGTGGAACACAGAAATCACTTCCTTTCCCACATTCGAGCTGCACTCTCGCTACCATCGGTGGTGCAACCATAGCCAACTTGCCCAAACCACCTTGTCCTTAAGTGGAGAAATGATTGCTGCATCTCAGGCACACGCAACAGTACCAAACTTGTTTTTATACATCAAATTAGTTTCCAGTTTAAATTTTGATTCTTTTCGTTTCAAATTTAAAGGGTTTTTTCAAACAGTACATTTGATGCAGAGCAAAATGAGTTAAATTCATATAACAAATCATTTTTTTCTGGTTTATCCAGGTAGACATGTCAAATCATCAAGAAAGTAGCACCCTTGGGTTTAGCCAAAAAGCGAAATCTCTCAAAACCAGCCACACCACCATAAAGTTGCTAGGAATTAGATACCTTGAGGTTGAGTTTTTACGTCGTATTTTGGCCTTCTGATGACTACCAGACGCAATAAATCAACAAGCTACCCTCGTTGTCTAATAATTGCAGACGGGAGGTTAAAGACACGCTACTATTTGTGTTCCTTCTAATATATGTGTGCCCTTGAAGCGTGTGTGCCTCCACCTGCGCCCTTCGGATAACGACATTGACCAGCCTTGGGATGCTACTAATTTCTATAATTTTCTCTATTGACCATTACCGGCTTTGAGAAGTCACGTTCAAATTATGCGAACAAATATTTTATGCGGTGCTTAGTCATTGTGTAATCCCCGCTAGGCGCCGTAGATTAGTTACTATTGTTGAGCGGCGTTGAATGTGTAACACTCCTAAGAGCATTCTATCTGTTAACCCGGTTTATTTAAATTTTAATTGCATTCTTTGCATTGAAAACATTGAAGATTGTTTGTATCTTGTTTGAAGATATAGCTTCTTTCAGAACAAAATAAATTGACTTGCATAGACGCTGCACAGCGCCATTCTGAGTAGAAGCCAGCCCCAAATGCAATTCTGCGCCATATCATGCTTTCAGCATTTGCACAGACATGGAGGACCTTGGAGGACGGAAAATAGAACGATTCTTTCATGTCCGGCAATGTTTGCAAATTACTCTGAAATGTGTTAAAATGATCCGCACACTAGCCTGTTCCCTTGTACCATTAAGGTTTGAAGCAGCATCGAATTATGGCACACGAGTTTTTATGTCTCTGCATTGCTCACGCAGGGCAATTTGTCCACATTGGTAGTTGTTCTTGCGCACTTCAGCCCTGGTCTCCACTTTGCAACTTTTTGGTGGCTTTTTTATTTCGGTAATAATATATCGTCGTACTGGAAGCCTTAAAAGCAGCCGGGGTATTATTACAACCAAGATAAAGCTGCGTGTTACATGCTCGCGATTCTATCGTCTTGCCCTCTTTACATGTCTGGGACGGCGTTTAATAACGACGATTAGATTATTAAAACTTAAGTTACGCACTGTCTGGAGGCAGACGTAAAAATGAATATGGGACTCAGTCTCTTTTTACGTTACCAAGTCATGTAGGTTTATAAGCATAAATACGACGTGAAAATTGATTTTCAATAACCTGGATAAAAGTGAACAATCATAAACAAATCAGGATGGAAATATATCTAGCACTTTTGTTGATATTTTCACGACAACGTTTCCTACCATAGATGATTGATGAGCGATTTCGGATACAAACCTATTCAATTTAATCTTTATTGCTATCTATTACTTTCATAACATTTGGCTTTATTTATTTTTGACACAAAGCTTTATTTTGACAATATTTATTTGTTACACATTTGGAAATCATTCAATTTAATTACGGTGAGAATGTTGTTTGGTACAACACTAATAAGCAAACACGATTCTGGTTGTTATCTGATGAAATGTTGTCGCTGTAGAAGGCAATCTCAGCAAAATAAATTGATTTTTATTGTCAGGGACCTACCTAACTTAAAGCAGTTTACGATCCATTACTTAATTCCATGAAGCGAATCTCTTGGAAAATTAGAGGAAATAAAATAATCGAAGATATAAAATACACATAATACAAAATATTAAAGAAATAATTGATTACTTTAACAAGAATACTCTTTAGGGGTCCATTGAATTTAATTGGAAGCAGATTTTTGATAAAGAAAGATCTTAATATACAATTAAACCTTCTTCACATTTTGGTTGGAACAGATTCTCGTTCTGCTAGCCATATGTTCCGAAGCTCTTCACGAAATAGATTCACTCAGGTATATTTCACGTGTTGGTACCACACATGAGGGCTTGCGGTGTTGTTGCAACTCAAGGGAAGCTCAGTCCAATTGGACCAGTGTAGCGCTGTCCCACTCAACCATGTGCATATCAAAGCTGGCTGCATCAGGCAGTTTCCACGCCGTATAAGCAACAGTTTGCACCTGCTTCAGATTTCAAATAATTTACAACCCAAAGATACCTGTCAAAGGGTACCTGCCTCGCACGCAGCATTGCGTCCGTCCGAGGCCGGCAGCCACGTCATCCTCGGCCGAGAATACGCAAGGTTTCCGGACCGCTTTCCAAGTCACTGCCAGCGTCTGCATAATCTGAAACTTGGGCCGAAGTAACGCTCACGTTCGTAATATGCACCTGCCCCCGTGTTCGTATTAAATCTGAATCCCGCGCATTTATAAACCACATGTGATAAATATGTATACAAAGCGTATCAAAGTTATATACAACAACGTTAACTAAATGCGGCTGAAATTATTTATTACCTAGTTGGCCCACATGATCAGGAGGAAAGCCTAAAATTTAGATGCTTTAAAGGAAAAGTAAAATATTGCAACATTTATAAGAAACAAAATTCAACTTAATGCAAGGCGGCAGGTAAACAAAGGAAGAGAAGCAAAGAATACTTTATTCGATTTCCTGTTGCTATCGAAAGGATGCTGGGCGCTGATGTGATGAGGTTGCACGTCGTTCTCCATAGACATACTAGCATGACGGAGAAAAAAATCAAAGGTGTTATTGTATTGTGAATGCCTGGCTGTATGCGCGCGGTTGATTATATGAACGACACGAATCGAATCGGAGCACAAGATTGCTCTGTTCATGGTTTGAGCAAGAGAGATTCAACTCAAGGGTTGCGAGCAATCAAAGAATCAGGTAGTTGTGATTTCTTAATGCCACTTGACTTCACGTCTTGACGCTTTTCACCTGTTCCTCAAAGCTCAGCACACACAGAATCAAACAAGTGAAGATGGTTGTGTTTCTTCGAAGGCAACTGTAGAAATCATGTGTACACTACTAATAATTAGTGGTTTTGTTTTTGGTGTTTGGTCATCCACTCGACAGTAATATTTAAAATGATATTGAACTTCGATTAGACTCAATTTTCTACGCGGATCTCGCACAGCAAGCACCAAAGTTTATAAAATATTGCCTAAAGTGTTTAAAGTTAATTTGTTGCAGACGTAATTAGTATCATTATTACACATTCGACCTGCTTCTGTTCGTAGAGTTGCTGTGATTACATGATTTCTTACATGATTCCTTCTCGTCGGTAACTGTAAGATCTCTTACGCCAGACACTGTAGTTCACATTGCTTGTTTATTATAACTCGTATTAGTGTTATTAACTTTTTACATCTACATTATTACTACTGTGGCGTGCTGTGTGTTCCTGAACGCGCACGAAATGATAAAAGCTCGCGATGTGTACGTGTTGTTGGTATACCTAAATACCTGAGTGATATGTACGAGGTGCATTAATATCTGAGGTTTGATGTATGTGCATTGCATAATAACTAATAATGCTTTTAGTACTTGAACGATTACTGAATACGCGACAAGCAGTGACTCTTGACTTTCTCCATAAAATATTAAAATCAGTGCGCACTACAGAGAATGGAAGAAAGACGAGTAGAAATTGATTTATCATTAGATTCAGTAGCATTTTATTCAATTGATCGTTGTTTGCTATTAAGTTTTATTCAATGATGATTCGTGCGTCACACTATTTTCTGCTACTGCCAACTAGAGCCATAAAAAATTAATATCCCTAAGCAAGTATTTTCGGCATGCGTTTTTTTACACTCCATTACGTATGGAGTTAATTACGTATGCGTATGTTCGATTTTGTCTGGCACTGTTTTTTGTTCAACTACACAATGATTCCGATATGTTCCTGTATAAAATGCTCCAACTCAGATGGAACTAGTTCATGTCGATTCAAATGTGCGCGACACAATACGAGCTTGTCGCTGGAACGCGAGCCCGAAAACGCCCCGTTTATAAATTAGTTTATAATTAATGTCTGGTGTATTATCATTGGGCTGAAAAGTTTGGAAACGCAACGAAGAGTATAGAAACATAAGAACAACGATGTCAGTATGACGGAACGGCAAAAAATCAAAAGCAATTTCCACAAAGTTCAAATTAGACGTAATTATCATTCGTGGGTCGTTACACAGACTGCCGCTGAATTATTTATCTCGGTCATGCAATCCTTTAGAACCTTGAGACACAACAAAAGAATGAAGGTAGTGTTTTTTGTTGTTGTTGCGTCAAGAGAAGCCAGAGTTTCTTATTTATGTAATATTCATAATTCACATCGGTTTCTCTTTTATGATATTGACTTTCATAATTTCTTATCGTTGTTATTTTTTAAAATTCGACTAGTTGAGACTGTTTTATTTGTAACATTACAATCATTACATTTCTACAATAAAAATAAACAATATTACAATTATTTATGTTGGGCTAAAATACTTCCATTAATCGGATGTTTTAGCCTTACACTTGACGTAAATCTTGTTATGTGGATTAAACTCAAGGTTACAATGATACACTGATAGAAGAAGCATAAGCTACATTTAATGTAACCTAGCCTGATGTCTTAATAAATGCCAGTTTTCCCAAGATCACAAAAGAAATTATGTTTTTATCGTGCTTGGAAATATCTGCAATTTAGACTTAGACTTTCTTCTAAGGCAGGTATTATCACAACGTATCTTCAGTCTAGGTAGAAGCATAATAGATAAGGGATAGATAATTCAAACAAAGTTGAATATAAGTGAGATGTGGTCACTGTTTGTCCAAGGAAAGAAAATAAAACTTAAGCACACACGAATCGCTATTTCTAAACATACAATATTTGCATCATGTTTTCACTGAATATTACTGATTCACGTAATGTATAGAGCACCTTGACAGGTTCAAAAAGACTTTTAGAGAGAGAGAGAGGTTGACTTTTAAATAATTTTTACATGCTTTTCTTTCATACCTTTTTTCTGCTTTTTGTCTGTGGATATCGGGACCACAACGAAGTAGAGCTGAAGTCTAATAATATTCAGTCTTTTTATGAACTGGTTCTCAAATTGTCTTAATACGCCATCATTTATCATTATAATTGTTCTCATTATTAGAGTTATGTCTTGCAATTAGCAACCGTATAATCATGGAAAAATTGATTTTAATTCCTTTTAAACATCTCAAAAGTGTCAGAGTAAAATTCTCAACTCAACATTTCTTAACTGTTGACATTAAATACTTCAATAGCATCTCCTTAAAAATATTTTACAAGACATTTTAAGTTCTATATGCCATGTCTTGACACTTTGAGACTCATGGCGTTCATTGAATCGTTACGTCTTCGTTATATCTATAAGCACCATGGGTCAAGCATGCAGTCAGGCAGTCAAATCAGTTCGGATCGGCATGGCAAAGCGCAAGTGCATACCATCCATGTACGGTCATGATGACGCTGATGGCTAGAACAGGTCTTACGTTTGCCACCTGTCCCGATTCCACCTCTCGATTGGTCCAGATTCATTCTTACCGCTGTGCATCGCGCTAGCGTCCTCGGCTTTTTTCTTCCTCCGATCTCTTGTTGTGCTCTTATTACGGACTACTGCAGTGGACCCGAGTTCATTTATTTCTTTTCTTGGCAAGTAAATGTTACCTGTTGCCAGCGAGCAGATGCAATTTCATTTCCACAGGGTATGATCAAGAAATTCTTAGTTTTGTTTGAATTGCAATTTCTATCACGGAATTTTATCACATTCCTTGCTAATATGGTCTGAATTGAGGGTTTATTTCATTGCAAAGGCAAATTAGTAAGGCGTAAAATAAGTGTAGGTAAACTGGACTGAAGAGAAATCAACCATGGGCCTATATCACAAGTAGTTTGGATCTGGAAACCAGAGTAGTTATTACAAAGAAAAAATTGACACAATATACACTTAAAAGTACAAGTTGTAAATGCAGTTATAAGACACAAGGTTAACACCTGCAGGATACAAGACAACAAAAGTTTATGGTTGCTAAGACTCAAACATAATTATTTCTGCTGATTTGGTTAATTTTCATTCATAATCTGCGCATCAACAAATAAATGATCATATCGCCTGGGTTGTAAGAGACTGAGCGTATTATAAAGATATTTACTGATGACCGTTTGCTCTTTAAAAATATAACTTCCTGCAAACATGGCGCTACCGCTAGCCGGAGTATTCCAGGATTGTACCTTTTTTAAATGTTTTACGATCGTGTGTCATGTGGTATTGCATTACGAGCAACTGAAGCAGCGACAATCAGTGCGCTGTTAACGACTTCGAGCTTACCAAAGAAAAAAGAAGCTTGCCTGAAAGCGATAATAAAATATAATGCATTCCTGGGTAATAATAAGTGCTGAATATTGATAAAAATAGAAAATAGCTAGCTGCTGATGTTGAATCCTTCACTGGTTTGGTAAACGCGACTACTGCGTTGGTGTATAAACTATCAAAACCTACACATGGTCTATTATCTCATTCTCTAGCACTATGCGGCTGTCATAAGTAATCCTCACGCTTTTGATTATCACTCGATTTTTCTTCAATATCTATACAGTGGAGATGAAATATTCTGGTACACTGAGTGTGTTGAAAAAATACCAGTTCTCAATGAATCATCTTCATAATGCACTCGCTCCTACATAATGGATGAATATTACAAGAATATTACTGTGTACAAAAGTGTAATTACGATTCGATCGTCACTGATATAGCATCCGCGGTTTGTGGCACACACTGGAATGATAAATGATCGAATAATAATAGTTAGTCGCCATTATTATTCAATTTGGCCACTTATTTATCGGTAGCGTCGAAAAGTATAAAACTCCGCTTGCGGTGCTCTGAATAAAGCGCATTGTGGCGTCGCAGATTTGTCGGATTTTATGCGCCAAGCCAGTAGTAGACTCTATCAACAATAGCAGAATGGTACCATTCTCCTATTAGCATGCTATTAACTGAAAGACCGCGTTTTGTTTGATTCCTTTGTGGTGCCTATGCATTTACATTCGTTTGATTGTAATTTAGAGAATTTGGTTGATTGAATAGAAGCCACATGTTGATCTTCAGAGCAATCAAGCTCATTCAACAATTTACAATTGGTTGTAAAGTGTAAGCTCAGAATAACTTTAAAGGAAAATTGATAAGTGCGGTGCAATAGTATATTGCTAATTGATTGCCTATTAGTTTAGAGCATTACTGAGCATAATTTGGTGTAATATGTAAACGAAGTTTAATTCATATTGAATAAAACTGGCTTTCTGATTGCTAGTTTTATGTCAAACAACATAGTATGTGCTTGAATTGAGATGGGAATTTAAAATTTGCACTTTGATTAATCTTTCAAGCATCAATCGAACAGGATATTTTCATATCCTGTAGTGTTATGCATTGAGCTGCATTGAGTCTATCGATCGAATGAATAACGAACCAATCAATAATCTATAATAAATTACATGTTATTTATAATTCTAGTTTCTTGCTCATATAATGCTGTATTGTGCAGCTTCACTGACGTCTTCTGTAGACTAATTAAACTATCTTTGATTAAGTGCTTGGGATGTATCTAGATTCTAAATTTATGGTAATCATTGGATGGATTGCTAAAGCAGAAATAGTGCAAAGCCATAATTAGATTCTCAACCCAAATTTCATATTTGTTCTCTACAAAAAAAAAAAAAAAAAAAAAAGAAACACCAGTACTTCATTATATGAATGCTCTAGATATCAATTTTTGATAAAACAGTTGACCCATAACATATACTCCAATTTAGATAGACTCCACCTTGGTTCGTACTATCCAAAGCAAAATAAATACAAATAAATTATGATGGCCATAAGATGTCAACTACTTACGAAAACTAATAGAAGATTTATGCATATTATAGTTGGGTCAATGGTTGGTGTTGGCGGACATGTTTGGAACCATAAAAGCAAGTATAACTTTGCATCCATGTACTATGTACTTACATAGTTAATAGTCACGGTTGCGGAGTTACACGCGTATTATGGTCGGTGTGCCGTCCGGCTTTCCTATTCCAGGTTGTGGCTAGTTGGAATAGTTAAGTCCGAAAGTTAATGGTATTACGGGGCGCATCATGCACTACCAGTTGGTATAATAACTCCACAAATACGGGTAACATGATGCGGATATAATTGATAGCGAGTTGCAAGCGAGATGCACTGCCCGTGGAGATCTGCAGCGAAAAATGATTCAATGGATATCAAAACAAACATGTCAAAATATATTTCTATATTTCATATATTTCAGCTAAACTATATTTATTATGTCTAATTCTATTATGTAGAATAATGTATGATATTTGCTATGATTGCATTTAAATTCAGGCTCTGCTTATGTAATAGCATTTAAGACGGTATTTTACGCTGGCGCCTACTCAAGGATTGGCCTTTCTTGCACAAGCATAATAAGAGCAATGGCTGTTTCAAAGCTGAGGCTAAATTAATGCCAAAGCCTAATCGTACTAGAGAGCAAAGGCACAAGATTAAAGACGTGATGCTAATAAGTCTAATAAAGTTTTATACAAGGTGACGTAAACGAGGCTAAAAAAGATTATGCTTTTTTTATCCTGAGATCAAGATAAAACTTGATCTTCTAAGTGAAGAGCCGAAGGTGAATTTGGATAAAGTATGACAAATGAAATGAAGTTTGGTGTTAATATATATGGTCCAAAAAATTGCAAATTGCAAAATCTTCTAATTTTGCTTTGTTTTGCACTGTACTAATAGTCATATAATAAGTAGGCTTCGTCTAAATAACAACATTTAATAGAGATATATAACCTTCTGTATGAGTACAGTTACTGCAGAAACCAATTTTTTACTGGTTCTGACTGATTTTATATCTTGATTGTGAGTATTAGAACACAGCACAACTCGTTCCTGATTAGAGAAACTCAACTATTCCATTTATTTCTGCTCCAGGCGTATAATGAAATATTAGAGAAATTAATTGTTTTACAAGTACACTTCCAGGCCATAGAAATGCATTACTTAAATATCAAATCATGCATTCATCAATCTTAGGAATAAGCTAAGCATCTCATTCGTCTTCATAATTAACACTTCGATTTCAGTTTTAATTATGATTCGGTATTACACTTTTTAATCTTCAAATTAATCTCGTTGCGAAGACATGATGTCTGGGTATTTATAATATTCGAGAGCACTGTGTTGCAGGTTGCTCTTGAGGGTGTAATTTGGTTTCTTATGGCTTCATCATATGCAAGTCAATTAAACGTCTTAGCACTTATCATACTTGTTGTTCATAAAGCGGGATGGAAAGAAATAAAAGTTTAATTAATTTTATTGCACTTTTCAGGTATGCTGCGAGCGCCAACAACATCTTCTCGAATTCTAGGATTCTCAATGTAGCTGAAATCACGTAGCAAACATTGTGAGTAAATTTGCGTTATCTTGCCACTTTTATCCAAATTAATGATCTGAATAATGAGTGCATCGTGTTTCTTTCTGAACTTGTTCTTGCCTTTCCATTGCAACTATCGAGATGAACAAGCATGGTGGCGAAATAATTAATATAGTAATTATGTTCGTGCTCGTTGTAAAATTTGGCCTGGGGACTGGTGTAATCATATGAGAATATCGATTTTCCTTTGTCATGCCAAGGGTTAATTTAGTTGCGCAGTCATAAATAAAACAATAATCCAGGTATGTCCTGGACATTAGAGAAAACACTGTTTTTGCGCTGGATTTTTCTGTAATTTTCTAGTAGATTCATATAATCACTATCGCTTGCCTCTGCTACTTGATCCTGGTCTTGTTGCCATCGAGCTTCCTCTTCAGCACCATCTGATTCTCATCTTCATCTAAGCTCCTTCACGAGAAACAGCACGCCGCGGCGGCGGCATGTATCGCATTGTTTGCTGTACGCGCTGGCTCCACTGATTCTGTATAATTACCAGGCGCACGACGGCGGCGTCGGCTCGCGGAAGGGACGCTGGCGTCGGTCGCTCTCTGTTCCGCGTGATTGATCGCACGCCCGTCCGTCTCTGTCTGCGCGGACGACGACAGGAGAACCAGTCTTCAGTGCGTTTTGGGCTCTCGTGGTGCGCGGTTGTTCCACATTGGCTCGCAGCGTCGTGCCGCTCGAGCTGCCTTCAGTAGTCGTCCTGCGTTGTGTCTGTGCAACTCGTGCGCTGCGCGTGTCCTCTACTTGTGTATCCTTCGCGTCAACATGCACACCGCGTGAATTCCTGCGAACAGGGTTTTTGCAATTTTTGGAGATAGTGAGAGACTGTTTGCGCTGCTACCTTCATGCAGTGTGGGACAATGCCAGGCTGGCAAGATAAACGGTTTTCCATCATTTTCCCTGAGGTTTTCCGGATTTGAGAACAACCTCAAAAGCATATTGTCATATAAATGTCAACAAATTTGGGACTTGAGTGATACGCACTGTTGGATTATAGAGTTTATCCAATGGATTATTTTTCAAGGAAACTTGCGTTTATTTTTGTTTTCAATAAAACTGCAAGGATTTTAAATGTGGATTATGAATATTGCAAATTAAGTGTTGGTGTCGCGCGCGCGAGTTAGAAAAGTTCAAGGATTATTCTTTATCGATTTTTACATAAACACTTTACGTTCAATTTTCGCCTGATTTACTTGGCCAGTGCGAAATTAAATCTCTGTGCTGCTAAACTTACGTTTGTGATTTTCCTTCCTCGCATGCTCGAACAAGTGCTCACAGGATAATACGTTTAGCGCAAGAGTTTCATAAATCTTGCGTGAAGGACACCCAAGTGCAGCACGAGACATTTAATATTTTGTGGATTATTTCCGTCAGTAAAGTTGTAAGTGATTTTCCTTAAACATTAGTTGCGATTATTTTTATTACAACTTTTGAGGAGTGCACATAAAAGAACCAATTTCGTTATTTCCTTAATATTTCCGCCCGACTGGGAAAGTACGACGCAATTAAAACCGAGTCGCGTTTTCGCGTTCATATTTCAAGGAGAAAAACAATAAAAATGCCAATTTACGTTTGATTATTGAGTGTTTATTTTTCTCGCACACTGGTTATTTTAATGGGACGCTTGCTCGTTGCTCGTGTTTCGTCCAATTGGCTCGTTCCTGCGTCTTCTTCGATCATTCCAGATGCCAAACCAGCAAGTGATGGGGAAATAAGTTCAATACTTACGCGCGCACCGGTCGACGTTAAGTTTTTCTCCTATTGAAAAGTGTCCAAAGGTTTTTTAAGGTTTTTTGTGCCTGCATTGTGCTACAACGTGTGTTTCGTCCTTTATTATTCGCTCAACAACCCTAGGCGTTATAATGGCATTAGGTATATGAGGCTCCGATAAAATCAGCTTCGGCCCGTTAAATCTCGTGCTCGCTGGCCGTTATTATAATAGCGCTGAGGACGAATAAAATTAAACTTATCACAGCCGTGATAAAATGCAGAAACAAAAAATATACACTAACCGGTGCGTGCATACGGGTTGCCAAGAAAAAAGATAGGGTTAATTTGTATTAATTAATATTAATGCAAAACTATGGAGAACTTTAAGCATGGTTTGGTGTTTTTCTTTTATATTTATACTTGGAATATGCTCTAATTGTTTTCTGTTGATCAATATTGAAATGTGTGTTTAGAAAATTATTCAATGATGGGTAAGATGGAATAATGCGGAGAATTTTTAAATTCTCGATATCGGTAGTTGCATCAATGTTGCCCCAGTTTCTTGTGAGTAGTAAAAAATTAAAACGATAAGAGTAACAGTTTTATTAGGGATTTTCTAGGAAATGTTGAGTGAAAAAATTGATATAAATTTCAGCGGTATATAAAACTTTACACTTTGGATGTGTAAGCTATAGAAACGCACTTTTTGCTGCTTTTAAACGAAACTGATAATCATAAATGTTTATGTGCCTTGAGAACAACACAGTTAATCATCTTGTGGTTTCTGTGATATCTCAGAATCTATTACGGGCTTTCTAGTTTTGCGTCCGAATAAGGAAATTCTAGCGTTTTCACTTTTGGCCGATGATTGTTATTGGTTTTTCGACCCACGTCAGAAATGTAAATCAAATTTCTGCTGTACCCATTTCGGGTATTGGCCAAGAGCCACGCGATATTGCTAATGCCAGACAGGCTACATCATCCTACGCGCAAATTTATCCCCAAACAATAATAATGAATCGAGAAGTTTACGAAACGGCATTAATTATTACTTAATGGCGCCTAGTCAAGGATTGAAACTTTCACAAAGTCGGTGGCTTGTATGAATTAATGTTCATTTTCAGTCAGACATGGTAATGTTTTAATTCTGTGTGTTTAAACTCAAATGGCACTTTAATCATTTCAATACTCGCACGTGCTGCGAATCTAGTTGTTTGTTGTTATAATTTAATCCATCTGCAACTTCACCGTCTGATCCTTTCAAAGCTAGAGGCAAATCATAATTGTGCGCATTATATGCGCACGAGTCTAGCAACTTTACAATTACTACATTTACGAGTGTGCTTACATTGAGGGCTTCGGGGCGAATTCATCATTTCTGCGAGTGATCTAGATGGAAAAAAAAGAGGCGCTCACTGCGTGATGATAAATCCTACACCGTCTCATCAATCTTGTGACACTTGTAGTTTGCCTTTTAATTAAAACCTTCGGAATTAAAGGATAATTAATAGTTCTTTGAACACTCGAGGGTGTGCAGAAAATTGAAATTTAAGAGTCTGGGTGGTATTATGAAAGGCCCGCTGGGAAGTCGGTGCGATGGCGCCGCCGCCTCGATAAACACATTTAGCCTAGTTACGTTATTGCGCGACGATGTGCATACACGCGGCCTGGTGTACATTCGATTAGTTATAGCCGTAAGGTGTAAAAGGCCGAGCCGCACCGCCTTACACACACAAGGCTTTTACATACCGCTCTGCATACACATTTAGCACGCAAATGCGCAAAGAGCGATTCCGCGCGATGTGAGATTGATGTGAAAGATGGATTTTAGTTTGGTGGTGGAGTAGTTAGTCTTCTGCAAATCTTGCAAAACACACGCTTCAAGGGTGAGCCTGCTGTTGAGTAGTTACGGAATTGATAGAGAACTTGAGCTTTCGAGCATTATAGTACTTGGCGTCTTGTAGTTAGTTATAAACATTTTTCAGCAGAAATGAAGCAAGCTGTATTTTTTTAAGTTGCACGTCCTGCAGAAAAAAGCATATGCATAGCATCATACACTCAAGGTCTGTTTTTATTTAAATTGAGATCGGCGCCCATTTGTCATGATTCAACGCTTAAATAAATAAACAAAGAATAATCCGGCAACGTAATATTGCATTTCAACGCCTCTCGCATCGAATGTACGATAAGTCAGTAATTCATAATTTCCTCTGTAAAGATAAATCAAATAAATGTCATTTGAATTTTTATCACGTACGCAAATTCACTCCATGCAAATAATAATATAATAAAAATCGCTGTTTTAATCATCATTGAATTCCTTCATAATGCCTGAGGAATCAAAAGTATTTCTTTTGAAAGAATTATATTCCTCGCACCTACATACTGCTTTTTTTCAATTGGATCACATGCTTCGCTTCACGCAACGCAATTTTGTTTTCATCCCTTCCGGTTTATTTTTATTTTGCAATTTACGTTGCTTTCGAATGACATTTTCTTGGAAGGCCCGCGCTTGTCTTCAATTTTACTGTGACCTTATCGGCTGCGCGAGAGAATGGAAGATTATTATTACCGCCACCGCCGAGGGCTAATAAGTGCGCGCGCCTGGAAACCAATAGTCTGACTAATGTGATATTTGCATGACCTGCTGTCGAAGGGTGGGCAGAATGAAATAAAATATTAATTGCCTGCGTCACAGTGGCAAAGGAAATCAAAAAGAAAGCCACAATGGGTGTGTGATATTTTTCTGTATTTTGTTATTTTTGGTGGAAGTTAGTTGAGTGTTAAGAGATGCGGAACTCTTTACTTCATCGTAACTATGTGTTGACATTGGGGGGTAATGTCTGGGTGCTTCGTTATCGTCGACGTAATTTGCCTCTATGCCTCACGGGTAATAAAAACATTTATCAATCGTTATTTTCTCTTTTGCTTTCAGCGTTTTATATTTTTGATTTTCGCTCCGGCTGAGGGTGGTGTTTTTTACCTTTGCCGTTTTTGGTATGCGTCAAACATGTCTGCATTAGCCATCCTCGCGCATGTAATAAATTGCTTCGATTCGGCAGAGTGCGCGTTTTATTTTCATCGAATAGTTCATTTACCTATGCCATGTCTGGCGGCGGCGAGTGTAATTTTAGGCGATGCTGCTTCGTTATGATGTGTCGCGCGTTCCATTTGGACGGAATGAACTCCGACGTGTGATGATAATTTATTAGCGGGTAAACAATCGAAATGTCGAGATGGAATAATCGCGCCGCATCATGCTGGTGTGAAAGGAGTGCTCGGATTAAAGTAAACATTTCAACGCCACAATGTTAATATAATTGCATAAATGAATGTGTCACTTGGTTGTCTTGGGTAGGTTGTCTCACTGTGCAATGTCACTGAAATTAATATTCTGGAGATAATATTTTTGTACTATCTGAAGTGGGTAAGTAAGGTCAAGTGAACAAGTGTGAAATATGTCTGATGGAAATCCGGGCAAAGACAACCGCGTCAAATTTATGGTTTCGGGGCCCGGGCAATCGGGAGCAGCAGGTTATTAGCCCGGTTTCCTGCCGTACCTAGAAAGCCGGACCTGCATAGATATACATAATAACTTTGTTTGAACGCGAAGGCAGCCAACTTCATGCCCGGGAAGAACTAGATCAAACTGACGATGGTATTAACTGCTCTGGTTGTAAATGTTTAACGACTCAAACCCCACATGGTGTCCTCAATTCCTCTTAGTATCTTCATCTCCGTATATAAATGTCTGCTTCTCTAATACATTGTTTGACCCAGTCGAGGATGGTGAGTTCCGCTGCTGCTAAGGTGACTTTTGGGCCATCCGGTCGAATCGGAATCTAAAACTAAATTACACAAACTACAAACTGGTGTGCACAAACAACCGCCATATTTATAATTCCCACAATCGGAAATAGGACAATTTATCATTTACTTATGTCGCTTACACACACAATAATAGAATTAGCAAGGGACTAAATTCAGTTTGCGCCGCCGAGCCTAACACCGTCGGCTTACCTTCAACGGACGGATGACTCAGGGGCGGTAGCAAATGTATCAATATATTAAGCGATCAAATTGACGCCAAACCCAGCAGGCCTATATTTGCATTAGTTATGCGGATTTCTTTCCATATCCGGCCATGAGGCGCCGCTCTTCGTTGATTCGGGATCTAATGGAATATTAAACGGATTCCGGTCGATTATTTATGGAGGGTCATACTGTATTGTGCGTGATTATTTAATGCAGATTTCAAGCAGACGAAACCTTTCGTTATCTGCCTTCTACAGGGATTAAGTCAGCTGCTGGAGGATGACATATATGGAGCATAGTCTCCAGGGCGAAGTAATAGGAAAACTTTTTCCGTGTCGCCATAATTGTCATGTTATATCTTGGGATTCTGGGGTGAATGTCTCGTACTGGAATCAAAAGCCGTATGAACTTTATCAACATACGCATTGTTTGCTCGCCACCTGAATAATATTTAGTTCTGTTAGTTGGGAGCTATTGGCCAATAAACACCTCGCGGACAAAACATGGCCGTCGCAGAATGTGTGCGCCCATCTACTCGTCCTTGTTAGCAGAAGTTTGTATTTCTAATAATCGTTTCGGTAACGACGGTGAGCAATTTCGGTCTGGCCCAACACTAACCGTTTATTTTCTGTGATTAATTCATCCCGGCCAAAATGTGTCACCGAATATATGCGCAGTGCATGGAAAGTATATGGCAATAATGCTAGTGTGATATATCGGAGAAATCTGGAGCCGATTGTTATTCAAGCCAAAAGGAACAAAATGACCCCACGCGGGCGGAGGGAACGATTTGCTGATGCATTAATTCGCAATTATCCGTAAACCCCAAGTCATTAGCAATACATTATCTGAATAAATTTATACAGACGTTAAAAGGATCGGATAAGATCGATTGTATTTTAATGCTAGCAAAAGCTGGCCGTATGAAGACTTTCATAAAGAATTCATATGTGGAGCGCATGAAACAAATAATTCTGTAATTGACTCAACGCCCATTAGGAACCTCTTGATTATTAGAGATGAAAAAGTTTGGAGATTAACTTTCTAGTTTGTTTTTTTAAAGTATTTTAATATAAATAAATAATTATAATGTAGGATTAATTTGAGGGAAGCTGAAGATTCAGCGCGTTAACTTTTTGTTCCTCTACGATTTCCTGTCCATTTTGTGTGTGAGCTTTTTAAAGCTTACAAAGTCCTCTCGTTGGGAACATTATTCTAATCTTTTTTTCCTGCGTTGCTGAGGATGAAGATTCTGAAAATTGACCTCCACATGGGGTCTGAAACGTGAATCGTTTTGCATTGGTTTAACCTTTTTGGCTTTTATATTCATTCGAACAAATTGATGCAGGTTCGGCTCTATCACCAACAAATTGTAGGACCCCTATTCATAATTTCGGCTTCCTATCGCACCCTAATTTTATAAATTTTCTGTTTATAAATGAAGTTTACGAGCAAAACATGTTTGTCTGCACCTCTCTGTTTCTGTTTTAATTCTCACTCACGACCGCTCGTAAAGTTTCACATTACCGCTAAACCTTGCCACGCATCCCACCTCCGCACGTGGTACGGAGCATGATAAATATTCGCAATTATTCGGGCCGGTAACACACGCAAATGCGCGCGCGGAAAATTCGGAAATTTTTGCGATAACTTTATTTTCCTGCACACCTGGACGGCAAACGTCGTGAACACAAATCCCTGCGGCGGCTTGAACAAGCTCATGTAAATATCAGACAGTAGTGGACAGTTGAGTAGTTGTTTTTATAACTCGGGAGTTGGAATTATTAAAGCCACCGCGTGTCTGGGCTCAAATTGAAGTCGAAATGGCGGCAGAAATAGAAATAGAACTCTAATAGAGATAGCAGCGTTGGGTGAAACCAAATCTTCTAAATTCATCTGGCATCTTGTTGTTACCATTATATACTCGTTCGTTTACCTCCGCGCAGGCGGATCTCTGGCGCATCTCTCCGCACTTTGCATCGGCGACGACGTCCGGAACCCGCTTCCGACCTGGCGGCGTAACTCTTCCCGTCTTGCTGCGTTCCGCTCGTCTTAAATGTTCTAGCGTATACGTGCAAAGATATCGAAGGCATTTGCCACAGGCCGTTCCGGAAACTTAATTATAATAAAATCACTTGGCCCTGCGAGGTTGCCTTTATTGTTTTCCCCAGTTCACGTTATTTCCATACATATACGTGCGCGTACTCTTCGGACGAGGATGACTTTTCGAAGGGATATAAACCTTGCAGAAAACACTTACTGACGTTATCGTTGATGGCTCCAACTGCTTCGGCGGAGACGCATGCAGTCTAACATTTTAGTACAAGTAGCGTGCTAATTTTTATTTTTACTTTTACGCGTCAGCCAACCCTAACACGTGTTTGATGGACTTTTATATAAAAGTCGAATCGCGATCCAGGCGTGGAACGTGAGCTAACGACGGCTACAATTACGTTCCGAATAGATTTTTTTAAATTAACTTTCCAGAGGGGTTTAGTACTCATTTATTCCACGTTGTCCGCCTTCCTTCACTTCCTGCGGTACGCAGTTTCTCGTTTACTTTATCCGATCCTCTATTGCCTTGTCTTCTAATTCTGGAGCTAATTCTGGCTACATCGACATTAATACTGTACGTTAATGCTTGCATTTAAGTTGAGTGCTTATTGTGATGATCTCCAAATTGCTTCAATTATTTTTTAACACACTTCATACAATGTGTTTTAGTAAGTGACAAGAAATCCATTAAAATTATTGCACTTAATGCGTTGGGATTTGTAAGCCACTTACAAATTGTTTTGCCGATACTCACTTATGGTTTCACAATTCAGGAATCAGAAAGAACCATCATTTCAATTCAGCCTAAGCAGACGGTGATGTTCTAGGGCCCAGAAAAGTGCTAGTATCGTTGAAAAATTGGCTTAATAGATAATTCCTAGTAACACTCTTCTGTTGTTTCCTGCGGACTTTGCGCTACTGTTTCACAGAGATAACTTCAAGGCGCGCTCGTTAAGAGTTGTTCGACTCGAGGAGTTGACGCGGCACTTATTTTTTTCTCTCTTTCGTTCTTTATTGGTTGTGTATTTTTGAAGTTGCGTCGTCGCTTAAACTTAAAAGGATTTCGAGTGCGTTTGCGCTACAGGCCGCTCTAATTATTGTACGCGAGATGTTTTCGAAACAAATAACCCGCATCTTGCGTCTCGCGCCCCGCTTTGGAAAGGTTTTTGTTGCTTTTAAGCACTCTGATTCTCTGATTTCAAGGAGCGCGAGAGGCGGATGTATTTTTCTTATTCGTGTGTTTTCCGATGTTAAAATTAACAAGTTGTTTTTGATAGAAAATCCTTAGTTGGTACGGATGAAATTTATTTAAGTAATTATTTAACCGGGGAGTAGTGGTAGAAGAAAGGAAATCTTTTATGAAAGTTGGAAGTAGTAAAAATGAAAGACAAAACGGATATTTCTGAAGTACAGATAAGCCTTGCCGAAACATGTACAAGTTTCCACCCTCCTGTACACATGACTGAAGCTTAGCTTCTACCTACGACCACTTCTCTTGCTCGCAGCCTCAACTTTGTCGTGTTAACTTCTACAGCATGTTCGAAAGTCACGTCCATAATTTAGAGCCCACATTTTTATTCATTTTAAATTTGCTGGGACACTTTGTATGGAAGCCAATGGCACGTATGCAACACGCAACACAAGCACATTCATTTCGTGCACGTACGAAAAGGACTTTGTGACTCCTCGACACGTCCTGCCTTAGAATGATGTCCCGTTCAGGCGTTCTTCATCCGCGGCTACGTCGCCTGTCCTGGCGGTTGTTCTGCATGGATAAGAAGACGGCGAGTATGCAGGATTTGTGCAGTTTTTATTCGCTTGTGCCATCGGATTTGGTTGCCGTCTTTTCAGTATTTATGTCGCACGCACTGTTCCTGCAAACGCAAAATTCTTTTAATCATCCGCGGTTTTTTGCAGTATGGATCATGGCAAAAATGTGCGTCGGACAAATGAAAAGGCGTGGAAAAACATTAGAGCTCCGACGAAACATTTCTTGGTTACGGCGGTTAAAGTTGAAGCAGAGGAAGAAAAATACGTATTAGTGTCGCTCGGATGTGGCAGAAATATTAAGCGGTGGCGGAATCGTTCTGCGAAAAGAAAGAAAGCCGAGATAAAAAGTAGCGTAGCGGCATATTATAAATAAAAGCGTTCATTTTTATTGCGCTCGGGTGTGTAGCTGCAATGCCGCTGCGTGCGTGAGTGGGGGAGTAATTGCGGTCAATAAATTCCGCCGATGACATACTAACTGTACGCGTTTTCGTATTTTATTATAGCGTTACACCACACTGAGTCGGACACGGGACTTAATAAAAAACGTGTTTTTTATTTCCGTGTCACACTTACCTGCACCGCAGAAAATATACTACTATTTTCTATATCTAATCCGAGATTATGTTTTAAGCTCTTTTGCCAGCCCCTCATGCAATTGTAACCCTAACGAATCAATTTTCATCAACACCCTATAGCGCGTTATTATATTCCTAGGGGTAAGCGAAATATGCTGAAATTAGAGCTATGTTAAACGTATAAACAAGATGCGTAGAATTAAAAGTCACAACTTTCAAATACCCTCGAGCAATTAGCTCTTCAGGCATGGCAGGCAGATAGAGATGATATTCGGATGAGAATTGAAATTTAGGGTGGTGCATTATACTGAATGATTCATGGCTCTGTGTGACTGTGGTGCTGTTTCTTTGTGCAGAGGGACGGCGAGCCGGAGGAAAAATTAATTACAGTACAAAACTTTACAACTTCATTCGTACCTTCCAGGCATTTAATCCGCACGTTTTCAAATGAATGCATTTTCTGCTTTGTTCATCTTCGTCACTTAGTTTATTCTTTCTTATTATTTATCATTCGTTTTATTAGTTTCTAAAAAAATCATAAAATGTGTTTTTATTGTTGACTCAGGAAGATATCATTGAAATTGTTGTCAGCATTTGGGACTTGGGGAATTTGAAAAATATGTCGATGACCCTAAAGGCGAAAACAAGTCTGCTAGCTGCCAGAATCATTATTGAACAGCAGTCGGCCATAATTGAATTTCGCTTCATTTTTTCTTGCGCGCTGGTGGAGGCGCTGTGCGCTACACCTACGCATTGCGCCACATTGAGTGTGTTCATGTTCATGATAATGTCTCTGTCAACGTGGCCGGTGTGATGGGGCATTATATACCGTTTTTATTGCAATCAAAATTCGATTGAACGGAAAACACGATTAATCCTCAGGGGACTCTCTGTATATGCCAATGCCTAACCGAGAAGCAGTTGATGCACAAACAAAATTCAAATTCCAACAAAATTATATTTTTACTCCTGCCCCAGCTGGCTCACATTATTTTATTTTGTTTACCTGCGTAAGAAATTAGCGTTGTTTTAATACGTGTTATACAGTCTCAGAAAATTGATTAAGAAAGTCTTGTTTTTCAATCAATATGATTGAATACGGTGGTTATTGCGACTTTATAGTCCACTTTTCGAGTTGTCCTAGCCAGCCACGGTTTTACTATCGGTGCATTGGCATTTTATACATCTGTATATTTCTGTCGCGAATCTACGGCATTTTCAATTTTTCTAAGTTGCCAACATCGATTTGCTCATGTACGGCTTTCGTTTTATTCGTGGTTGGCACAGTTCTCGGAACTTGATTTTCAGGATATTCACATTCCATAAGAAAATACTTGGCATATTGTAGATAGTGCAAATATTTGCACAGTAAATACTTCAATTAAAACACGGTCCACCGCGAGGAGCTGTGGCAACGTGATTAAAAATTAAAAGTAAGGATGCTGCACACTCGAAATAGAATTCAGACGGCTTAATACCAAGCATTGCAATCAATAGTTTCGGGGCTAGTTTCTTTAATAATAATAACATTGATATAAAATGCTGGTGATGTCTTGTAAGTTGGTATGGTGCTCAAAGTAAACGCTATGGAAAACAATCATTTATTTATATATAGTAATTGGATTTTTTATGAATTCACTTTGGGTGCGAGAAACATTTTTTATTTCATCATCATGCCAGTTTTTTGCGTCGTTGGGTGTACACAAGTTTTGTTCATGTCAGCGTTTTACGAATTACTAATTCCTCTCGTTTTCACATACAGGATGAAAGTAATGGGCGACAGGGCGACAGTTCTGGCACGTTGCTAACTCGGAAGGTGTAAAATTGCGTCTACTTTATGCGCCGTGTCTTTGTAACAAGCCTCGTTAAAGCAAGAAAAGTATAACGGCAGGCGAAAAGTAAGTCAAGGTGTAATTTTCCGTTTTATGTCTGATAATAATGTTTTCTCATGCTTCCCAGACTAGCGAGAGCGCGACGCACTGGAAAATATTATGTGTACATACCGCGCAGGAGTCTGCAAACTGAAAATTGTCTTCCTGGCATGGGTGGCACTTTATTAGTGCATATAGAGTGCATTGAATAAAGCTAATACGGTTTTGTTTGAATTTTGTTGATATACTATTTTGTAGGATTTTATATATTATGCGAAAGATAATATAATTGATATAATAATTTAATAAATTGATCTAGTAATCTACGTTACTACACTGTTAGCTTCACTCTGCTTTGATTCTAGTATACTAATCAATTATGTATCTCCTTGTTCCAGAATGGACAAACACGTGAATTGAGCCAGACATTTTCTCACTTATACATTAACTACGCATTGGGGTGAAAACAAAAAGGTGAGTGGTGTGTTGCACACCTTTAGTTTAGGCCAGTACAAAGGCTCGTTTTATATTGCGGTTTGACCTGTTTTTGTCTCTTGGTTATTTATTTTGTAAACTTATTGTTTACCCTTCTGTTTCGTGTGCTAGTGTTAGCTGCATGTGTTGTAACAAGATATTGAATTGCCCAGGACATTCGCAGGTTTCAAGTATGCTGAGAGGATTTAAGTGCTTTAAAGGGTACGAGGTAAGCCGTGCCGTTGTGCAAAATAGGGGTAGAAGGGCTCATTGGCAGTTTTGTTTTTATTTTTCTCGCTTTTCTCTGCGATGATATTTTGCTGACGCTCGAACTATTTATGTGCCTGGCGCTTATTGAAATGCGAAACACACGCCAGTGGAAAAAATCGTGAAAGCTGTTGTTAGCTCTTGAAGGCACATTCAAAGAATTCCACTCACGATCACAAAGCTTTCGCACGTAGTTTTTGCCAATTCTTCATCCATCAATATTACATATACTATCTTGTAGTAATCAATCGTGGGATGGCGAAAGTAGCAAAAATGGCGTGACGTCGAATTAAATCTACAGGAATAAGACTTTCTTTTCTTAAATATTATTTATTTTTATAGTTTCCAACATTTACTTTTTAAAATTGCATCGATGAAATTGCGAGTGTCAATTTATTTTTAAAATATCCTCTTTACAAACAACATGCAGTGTTGGTAACTTGGCTAGTTTGAAACTCTTCCCCTTGCATGTCTTGCGAATTGCAGTTTTGAACACCTTGTATGATATGTGGGCTATTGAAGCATAAGCAATTTCAGGAACAACCGTGTCGAATGAAGTGGCGCATCGCCCGCCCTGCTTGTCGCCACCGAGTGTGCTCCAGTTTTGAAGGGCTTATCTTCGGCTCCGTAATATTTTTCAATATTAGTCTATTAAAAGTTTTATGATATAAGTTTTCTAAATCCGGTTGCGCCAGGAATCTCTTAGCCGCGTAGAAAATTTGCGCAATCTTTTATACTTCCAACGCGCCGCAATTTGTAGCTCCCGGAAGTGCAATATCAGTATGACAGTCATATCAGCTGCGCAAATAGGGAACACAATATTAAATTGGCTTCTGCTTGGGAATATCGAGCAGTGTAATAAAATTAATTGGACCAGGTGAAATGGCAATAATCTTTTTAAAGTATAGTGTTGAGGGATTTAAATTTAAATGAATTATCTCATGGGATTGTTGTTTGGAAAGAATTAATTGGCGTGGTATGGAATGTCCATTTCGGTTTCTTTTCCCAATAACTAAAAAGATGAATTTGTTGTGGGATTCCTTTGACTGTCACGGTAGACTTAGATTTCAGGTATGCGTGTTCCTATTATGTGTACTATATGTTTATCTATTTCATATAGCACGCTTTTGGTAACAGTATTTCTCGAAATGTGTTTCTCGTGCAACGTATAATCAATGCTAGCGTTTAAGCAAGCCGTCAATAAAGCTCACGTTTTATGTTATTGGATAACGACGCACGCAACAATGAACTTGAAATATTTTCATTGTTTCATGACACAATAATTTGTATAACAATATCCACTAGAAACACTTATGTACTCTCGTTTAATTGATGCACGCTCGTTAAATTAACCAACAGTTGCATTCCGCAGAGTTCAGTGACTATTTTGCGAAGCTTTTTATCAACTGCACACGTGTGAGACAACTCGTCGGATTAAATTCAAACATTTATACATTGTTCCTTCTCTGCATTTAAATTGAAAATGCGGTTGGTCGTGCATACGAAAACTACGTGACAAATTTAAGATACAATTGAACAGGACCGGACTTCGAACTCCGGGGAATTGATCTGGGCGAACTTATTCCGAAATTAAAATATTAGAAAATCAATTGTTCTTACAATAGAGGGATTTAATTGAAAGTTCAAGCACATTCCGCGAAGTAGAGCTCTCGGGGCGAGAAAGGATTCTCACATGCATAGTTTATAAACTGTTACAGCACTCGAGTCTTTTGCTACTCAATAATGCGCCTGGAATACTCCACCGCATGAATTCATAATTCTGCGCAGATGCATTATTCATAAAATAATTACGTTTTCGCATATTCGTTCATAAATTGCGGCAGTCTCTACTGCATCACAATTGCATTGAAATAAATTTGCAATCGCTTTGTGCAGTGCATCTATTTGTATTGCGGCGCAGTTCAATATGTTGTAGAGACAGGTAAACGTGAAAACCACTGGAGTCCTGACGGTGCGCGTCGTGTTACACAAGTTCACTTCGACGTAGGAAAATTGAAAAGTCTATAACCTTATTTACTGCTCGCGCGTGAAATTGATGCATTTTTAAACTTGTTTATTGAGTTTTTGGACGGACGACGGCGAAGTACTTTCCGGCCGCCGGTGTTCGAAACCAGCCAACATTTCCGATTACTGTTTGCATATTCTATCGAAACGCGAGTCGATTCAGCTTGTGCATATCGCAATCAACTGACATGGGCTATTCTCTAACAGCGAGGCGATGCATGTGTATTATGCACTTTCCAAACCAAATCGGAAACATCTGTATGTACGATGGTAAAAGTTGTTTGTCAATGAGTGGAGCACTTAATTTTTGCAATTTCCTATTCACTATTGATTTTTGACGAGTTCTTTTGAAACTGGTTTCACATCAATTATCGATTATAGTATCTTGATAAAGCATTATTTTATTTCTGGCGCAATTAATGGACTTTCTGGGAGATTTAGGTTTAGGAAATATTACTGCTTCGTGCTTTAAATTACAACATTTAGAGCACTATTAAATCGATTTCATTGTAATTTGAGTTGTTCAATAATTATGGATATTGGGTACACAATACGTAATAATTTAATAAATTTGGATCGACTCAAAGACTTTATATTCTATCGAACTATCACAGGTACCCAATCATCTTAAACCGAACGAAAGCTCACGGAACTGGATTGAAAATGATAGAAATCGAAATATTAATGACACTTGATTATTTTTTTTTAATGTTCCTACTATTCATGTGTACATCTTGATAAGCATTAAACGTAATTTAATACAATTTTATTCTTCCTAGATGGCATCATCTTTTCGTTCATCATCCATCTTTAATATTTCTAATGGATTGTTACAATTTATATATGTTACTATTCTTGCCATTACCACTTGCAATAACCATAAATAAAGCGGGCTGGGCCATTTTTATAATTTGTTTAAGTGTAGTTTCCTGCAGAGAGAGAAGGATTTTACGTGAGTAGCGGTGTTCTTCGACGTCTTCTTTTCTCTACTTGGCTCTTGACTGGTGGTTAACAGCAGAATGTGCAGCATCGTATGGTTCAGTTCTTATTTATTAATAATAATAACACGCTGGCTCTTGTAGCTTTTCCGCGTGGCTGATGACTCTGCGGATGATGAGGCATTGCTTTCGCAGTAAATGAAACGAGATGAAAGGAACGCTTTGTTTCGGTTCATTACGTCCACGCGCTTCGCGCCGAATCGTCGAAAATAATAAAGCAAAAAGCTCGCATTTATGCCCTCAAATTCCAGTAATATGAAAATCGTGCTGCAATTGCAACGGAGAGAAGAGCTTTTTAATGGGCGCGGTCATTACGTATCTGTGCATTTTTACTTTTTCGGCGCACACGTCAAATGGTAGCAACGTTTTTGTGATACAATGTAATAAACTGCTTGGATGTACTGTTGGAGTGCAGTTACATTGCTGTGGTTTTTATCGAGTGTTTAACGGGCGCAGGCTGAGACAGCCAGCATGCAAAATGCCAGATAGCGATTTCCATATCTAAATTGGATTGTGAAATGGATCAGAAAGACATTCATAAATTGACTATTGACATAATTATCTATTTCTCGACGCCGGCGACCCTTCTGATGGGCGAACTCGTTAATCGAGCGTGTCTGGAACGCTACAATCTAAATTTGTGTATAAATGCCATGAGTTGGCGAAAACAGTCACGGACCACATCCACGACAAGTTCGTGTATGCAGTCAAAAGTGAAGCAGTTTACTTCGAGTGGGGCTCTCGCAACAGTCCTCTCGTGATAATGCCATTATAGCATTATCTCTTTGATTCTTTGGTGCATTACACAGCTACATTGCTAGACGCCACTGGATCCCCCAGAATGGGCCATTCTCACGTTTGACTGTATTAGCCGCGTTGCAAGTTACACCAGTCGTATGCACTGAGGCTACCTGTGTCCGACAATGGAGCTTCCAAAGTTACCGACGAAAATCACAGAGACTGACCAGAACCGTCTCTGATATGATTTCTTGTCAGTGCAGTTTCCATTCTATAGGCAAGTCTTCTCTAGAGGCACTTTCATGTAAATATATTATTATCGTCGCTAATTGACGTCAGTATCCATTAAGGGGATTAGGGGATATAGCGCTAATTGAAAGTTGAATTTCGCTGGCCAGCAGTACAGCAGCAGGCTGCAGAACTAACATCCTGGTCATCTCTACGTTGCCCTTTGCCATTCTCCGTAGGTCCCATCAAAATGCACCGCTAGGGTCTCATGATATTTTGGAATTATGTTCATGTACATTTTGCTTTGATCCCCGAAATTGCCGCCAATCTAGCGCAATAACAGAATGTGCTTTTTTGCCGAATTTCGTCATGTCAAGTCCATATGTTCGGACAAGATCAGTGCGCCAGTTAGCGATAATGTAAATGTACAATCGTCATCGTTTTTCGCCCATTCGCTTTGATCCGCGATTCGGCATGCTGGGGGCAGCAGCGCCGGCGAATAAGGATCATAAATAATAGCGGCTACCGGTCACGCCGCATATCTTCTATGTATATTACGAATTACTGAAACGACGGCTTTTCGGACTGGAATAGAATATAATCGATCGGCTGTGGCGCGGGGTGGCGCGACTCAGCTGGATGTCGAACGGGCGGCGCGCGACCACATCGGTCACGCTTGTGACGTATCCGGTAAGCTACCCGGTTGTCTCCTCTGGTCAATTTGTAGGATCTAAAATCTTCTGCCGCCACCCGCATAGACTTGTTTAATATGGGACACTAATTATTTTCAAATAGCTAAGTGTATAGTGTAGCATCTCGACAACAACATTATTATTTGGATGATGCGTTATCTGGTGCCCAATGCATTGACCGTAAAATAAACCCAAAACTACGTGCTCAAAAACATGTGCTACACCATGTAATTCGGTGAGCCATGATGTACGCGTAAATGAACATTGGAAATTTGTAATTGAATTATTGATTCACTTTGAGGGCAGAAATTTTTAATTTTTTCTAGAGTTTTTTTTTTGCGCTCTTGAGTCACGTGGACGACGCATATTTAAATAAATTCAAACTCCTACGCCGAAATGATTACAGCCAGGAGATCGTGCATTGTGTATTGAAGAGAAAAACGCGGCGAAGAAGGTTACGTGCTGAAAATTATGAAACACTTCCGAATATAAGATGCGGCAACAGGAGCTGGGACTTTTGTTCATCCTTTACATCAGTTACCGCACCATTATTAAATATGCAAAGGAACATTCATAAATGAAAAGGCGCCGTCTCAACCTTATGGGTTTGGGGCCATCGACAATTCAGTTCGGTGGAGGCGCACGTAAAAATCCACGGAGAGCTGTGTAAATCGCCGTGCATATTTGAAATGGATGGGAAATTAAATGTTTGGATTTTACCATTAATATTGCAATTATAATCTCCGGCTTTTGATGCAACTCTATACAGAGTGCTCCATATCCTGTACACAGCCTTAAATCAATTCGGTTTCTGCATCTGAGTTTACAATTGCTTCTCTGGAGGACATTTTCAACCTTATTGGTTTTATCTACTAGAGGGTGAAATCTTTTTCTTTGCTCCTAGTTAGAGGTTATGTCAGTATGGCTTACAGCGGCGGTCTAAATTCAACAAAAGCGAATGAGTGGCGATAAAAACATTGAAGGGTTCTTCAGGGGCCGTCGCATGGAATATATAAGTCGGTGAAGACACCAGTTAGGCGATGAGAATGCGTTGCAGCGAGCAGCGGAAAATGTAAAGTTGCTATTTAAAAAACAAAACGGTCAACATAATTTTTAAATGCGCGCGACAGCATGAACGGGGACGGCATGCAATGTTAAACGACGACGATGTCAGCGAACGGCCAGGTTTATTGCGTCGCGTGCCTTTATTAAACTCATCTTGTCGGTGGCTGTCTGCTAGTGTTGTGCAAACGCTTCCAACTATATGACATAACTAACCAGCCGACATGAAAAGGAGACGGAGAAGATGTCATTCTTGCAGTTTGGGGAGACAATCTTTACCAGTTGCCAACCTGGTAGCAGGCGTGGATATGCTTGATTTGCTTGACAACAACGTTGCTGAAAATTGCTTTGAAAACGAGCATTTTAGAGGGAGAATGAAAAAAGGCGAGCTTTTTGAGAAAGGTAAAAGGAATAATGACTTCAAGGAAATGCTTTCTGCGAGGAAATTAAGAGTATAACAACGAATTACGTTGTTACACCGACGGCAATGTAAGGAAGGCATCCGAAAAGTAGAATTAGAATTAAGCTGTGTAATATACTGGCTTTATAGGAAATGATAATGCAAATGAAAATGTAAGGAAATAAAAAAGTGTTTGGAGGATTCGCAGTAATAGGCAATAAGATATGTTGATAGCTTGGGGATTTATCTGAAAACGCATCTGCTTGAAATGGGAAAGGCAATAATTTATCAGTTAGCCTAATATTTTATGTCTTTAAATAACCGCAGCCACGATACATGGGTGGCAGTGGGAATGTTTTGGGGTTTGGCCTGATGATGAAGCCGAAAGTCGCAGGGAGCAGTCGATTGTGTTTCCTGCTTACTCTGATTTTGGATGGAAAATATAGTGAAGACCATTGGACCATGGACGGCTGTAAATTACGCCGACGCATGCAGGCAGACCGACTAACATCCTAACGCGAATATATGGCTGTCACAACTGGAACCGGACTGCTTTTTTAATCTCTGCTTGGCAAAACTTCGAATATAGGGCTGAGAATTCTTGCACATTTTACAAGGAAATCGAAGGAACTTGCAATTAGACCCAAACTATTTGGCGTTAATGCTCTACTGGCGTTATTAAACAACATGCTAGGAAGGCAGAGATGCAATAAAGCCAGTAACAGGTGCTTGAATAGGTGTACTGAGCTTGGCGCACATTGCGTCTTAGCTCGGAACGCGATCGCATTTCTGCAATTCCATTGCGCTTGGTAAATCGGAGCAGCACGAAGCAGTGTACGGATAACTGTGCATTCTCGATGGACATTGGTATTATTGCTCCGAATCACTAGCTCTTCACGCGCACGTCTGCTCTCGGGCAAACCAGAAGGAAAGGTGCAAAACCGTTCGAAATGCGATCCGTTCGAAATGCGATTGCGACCTGACTAAACGCACTGACGTTGCTTCGTTTCACGCGTGATAGGTCCGATGTCTTGGAACGGAATGCCACTTTAGATGTGTTGCAGAGTACTGCATGAATACTCGTTCTATACGTGGAGGGCGAGCTGTAAGGTGATTCAAAATCGAACGGTACTTCCCGTGTGCAGTATAATTTGGAACACGCTGACTTTAAGCAGCGACTATGTGTTCACTGCATATTTGCCACTCGTTGCAAAGTCGTTTCTTATTCACTTCATTTTATGCACGAAACGACTTGTAACACTTGCTTTAATTTTAATTCGTCATCTTGTATTAATGAATTATCATGGCTTGTATTTAACCGTCAATTATGATTTTCTGTTATTGATTTGAAAATATTCAATGCAGTTAGCAACATGTCAACACCCGGACATGTTTAGAACGCATTGGAAATTAATTAGGCACTGTCAACATTGTCCAACTTTCGATTCAACACAATTCAACAAAGTGTGCCCACGTCCTGTATTTTGAATTTATACCGCCGCGAATTGTGTATTGTTAATTAATTAATTAACGACGCCCTTTTAATTTAATTTGCATCGGCATTTGGGTTCGTGGATTCGACACCGCACTTAGGCTCTGAAGCATATTTTAGATGTATTAGGAATTCAACCAATGAGCAGCATGTACGGTCATAACACCGGTTACCAGTGCATTAATTTTAATAATCAAAATGGAGTAGTTAGACCTCTTCGGCTAAATGATTTCGCCCGATTTTCTAATTAATCGGATTCTGAATAAGTCGATCAGTTAAGCGCCTTATACACACACTCCCACGCACCCGATGTTGACCTAATTAAAATCGACATACCATCAACACTATCAGTAATAATTATATTCTATTCCTGTTCTAGTTTTGTGGACTGAGAGTACTCTTTGGGACGTGGTGTTCAAATGTATTGACTGCACGGAATAACCTCTACTGTCATTATAACTACTTTGACTTAAGGTGAGTTTTTTTGATTATTTTAACCTCTTTAATCTTTTCCGCGCACTATTGTGAAGGTGTGCGTAAATGGAAAGCGTTTTTCTCCGCTCAAAGTCTTTCTCTCTGTGCTCCTCTCTTCATTTCGTTCGACGCTTTTTGTCTCCTATCAGCGTCGGTGGAAAAACGCGCTACCGATTTTCCATCGTGCGCGTTTGTGCTGGAAAAACATCTGAAGTACCTACTTGTCAACTGAAAACCGCCGCCGATGTTTTGTTGCGTTTTTGCTTCACTGATGCGCCTGTCGCTCCTCGGGCGAATATTTCAACTTTCCATTCGTAAGTCGTATTTAGTTTAAGTGTAGGTACACTTGAGCTTGCGAGGTTTTGTATTTTCTCTGGCGGACGCCAGCACTCGAAACTTTTCTCTCCTGCGCCGACTTCTACTTTGTATTAGCGTTCGTTTGTAGCCCAATCTGCGGGAACTGAGGCATCCATCTCTATTCCCGTTTTCTTTTATTTGAGTTTTTATTGTATGGGTTTAAGACCTTATGCAAAATGTAGGGAAGTCTTTCGGTCTGTCACATTGGAACAAAAACTCCAACCTGCGATGACTTCGACATGTATCGAGAAAAACTGTTTGGCTTCTTTATCAATGGTGATTACGACTGAGTGTAAGTGTCCGTAGACGTTAATTTTAGGAAAGTCTCCACAGCGAATCACCAAGTGTAATTCTATTGCGTGCATGTTTAATTGGAAACGGTTTACAGATCGTAAACTTTAAATGCATTTAGCTGTGATGCTTTTTATATTCAGTGCCAATATTCAGATCCAATAAAAATTCAGCAGGTGCACATTCTCCCATCAATCCGTATACGTATAACCTACAACTTTCTGTCGGTTTGAAAGTTGCGCTGAAACATTCCGGGAATTAATATTGAATCAATCATAGTACTCGATTATTGTACGTCGATCATAGAAAATGAAAATGAATTCACTTGAACGCAAGGAACATCCCTAATTATTAGAGTGGAAACAGTAATTTGCAGACAACACATGAATTGAACTCATCTTCAAGTACAACCTCATTGCCGGCTCTCATCAAACTAAACCAGTGAAGTTACTCGGAAAATGTACTTTATCATCAAATGATAGCGGTTGTGCAATATTATCTCTTACTTTAAATTAATAATGAATAATTTCTACAAAAATGTAAAAAGAACATGTCTTAATTAACCATCTTTTACACTAATAAATCTGGGAAAGCCCATACGACTGTTAAATGCACAAGGGAAGATTATTTCGGTTTGCTATATCTAAATAACTTCGGCAAATAGTCTGGGAAGGAACAAAACAGAAAGAGATTTTTATTAATTTAAATCCACCTTGAGGTATGCTCATTTTCTCTACGTGGTTTGGCGCTGCTATCATTACAAAACCAGTCTGCAACGTCAAAACATTTTCTCTTGGAAAACATACACGAAAATGGACTCGCGGTTTCAGAAAGATCCTTTCATTATTTCTACGCTTGCCGGCGGTTTTTTTCTCTGTTTTAAAACGCCTAGCTTGGTAGGAAACTATGGGGGAAAAAGTCACATTGCACATGTTTTGCTTTGTTTATGCCGATGTGTTACACCACTGGCAAGCAGCCGGAACGGATACTTGCTGCTCACGTTCCATGCTAAAAACACTAACATTGCACCCCATTCTAATCAACATCCCAACATTCTAATGTACCTGATTTTCGTCACTCTTATTAGTTGACAATAAGCATGCGTAATTTATTGTAATTCATGTTGCACACATTCACTTGCCGATTTTTACGATCTCCAGTTTGTAACACCGGGTACTAATTTGCACCGCTCGGCACAAATTCAGCAACGCGTTGAGTCCGAAATTTCAATTTATAACGAATAAAAGGAAATGTCCCGGCTTTATGCGGTAGTCGTGTGTGACAAACGCACACGAGTGAAAAACAAAGGGCTGGATGCTAGCGATAATTTTTACTATCTTGTGCCCCGCACAAAACAGCAGAACGAGCAGAGTTTCGAATAATAAATAAATCACGCTGCGATGGTTTATAGTCTTTTGATTGCTGGTGGTGCCGGGGCTCGTCTGCATCCAAGCGAATTGCTGAAAAACAAAAAGGACGATATATATAAACATTTTTTGTGTATTCCAATAGCAGCGACTGGTAGTGTTTGGGTTATGACTACGCCTTACTCCTTCGGCTACACTCGTGTGATGTCTTCCTGTTTTGTTGACCCAAAACGTTCGTAAAATATACGGTTTACCACTGTTTAATATAAACAGCCTCAAACAGTATTAAACCAACTTCTTTTTCGTTCCGACTCCAATTGCTTTCTGTTTGATATTGAATGCATTTAAATATTTTATTATTCCTGGAATTTCACGTACTTTGTTCACGAATTAACTTGAACAAACACAGAGGACAATAACTGACTTGACGACTTCTCATCCTGTTTTATCCTGACATCCTTCTTCGGTTTTACAGCAACAGAAGACAAAGTACACGCTTGAAGTGTTTTTTTTTTCATGACGTCTCGAGTCAGGTAGACAACACAATAAATTATGAATTACCACTTGTCATTCGTATTTGTTCAACGAATATATTATTCCGCCTTGGAATATTATACAGTTTAGCTGCCACCCTGAAGACGTCATTAGTTCTTGGCTTATTCAAGAAATTGGGCATACGCGTCAGCGGACGCTGATATTTTATTGTGACGACAATCTAATATAATTTTTATTTTTACTGCCCAGTTTTCTTTATAGCAATATAATATCTAGGATATTTTATGGAGTGATTAAATCTTATCGGTCGTCTGGAATCGCAGTTAACAGGCCGTCTGTGAGTTCTTTCACAACTTTTTATTTGTTATTTTATCCTTCAAGGAACTAGCGAATAGAATAGAGTATTTCATTATAAATGCTTACTAATGATTTTTCTGAGTAAACTAAGTTGAGTTGAAACTAAATTCAAAGCTTAGAGAGATGTCTTCATATTTTGAGTATGGGGGCAGGAAAGTGACTTGGTAACATATTAATCTTTAATGGCGCATTAACTAGGCACATTTGATCTGCACGTGAGGTAAAGGTAGTAGCCTACTAACAGATGTAAAGTCTTGAGAGTGTAAAGGGAGCAAAGGGAATATATTCAGAAGCCGGAGGGAAGAAAGATGTATGAACAGCAGATGAAATAAGCTGTACGCGAAAATAGAAAGAAATTTCTTATAGAGGGGTAAATTTTAGGATATTTACAGTTGGTCATGTATTCTAATACATCTCTTTTCTTTACGCACTTGATACTCTAGCAAGAATCCATGATGGAAATCAATAGTTATTTTATTCCACGCAGGTTGGGAATTTAGATGCAACATGTGATCATGCATCTTAATTTTTGAGGATGGTTCGCTTGACATTGATGCCCATCCTTTGTATAGGGTTGATGCGTTTCCAGAACACCCTGTTGTGATCTCCATACATATAGATGAGCTTCAATGGGGCATGTTCACCACGCGGAGGTTACGAGTCTGGTATGCTACGACGGCGCATAATGTGCGCAATGTGTCGGTATGTGATGTGGGTAAATATGTGAGGGCGGCGACAGCGGGTAATCCCGGTCTCGTTTCACCGGAAATTGTGAGAGTTATTACGTGAGGAAGGCTTGGGAATAAGCGCTCGTTTCGCTCTGCACGCGTCAGTTCGGATGCACACTAGCACATGTACGCATTGCCCTCAGCGCCAATTCCTTTCAGATGTTGGCTGTGTCAGGAGACACTTGTCTTATCGTTTAGACTTATTTTCCACGCTTACTTAGCCCGCTTGCATGCAACACCGAAACGCTCAGGAGTGAACTGATTCGATCCGGTGAGGCACGGGGAAAGGGCGCCGGCGATGATGTTAATGGCAGTATCCTAACATCCGGCGCTTTGTGTTTATCATTTGTACTGGAAAAGGAAGCACGAGAATTGACGGCTTGAAAAGTTGTCTTCTTGAAGATGCTGATGAATATATCCAAGAAGGACCGAGCAGATTTGCATATTTTGTTGTGTAATGAGTGGGAATTGAAAAATGATGCAAAAATCGATATTAATTTAAACGTGCTAATTGAAAATACATTTTTACAAATTTAAAGAGGAGGCTTGCAAATATAATATAAATTTTTGCGTTTATTAAATTAATGTTTGTTCAACCCGGTAGCCGCGCAAACCGACATTCAATGTGGGAAAAGATATCCCCTTTTTCATTAATTTTTTTGACGCTTGGTTTTTCATTTTTCATTTGCACTCATGCCCGTCTTTCCTCCTGACTTTTTTGCGCGGGTTTTAATTAATTTCCCCTTAATCTCTTGGAATATTTAGTGATTATGCAGAAATGTTACGCGTATTTCTGAACAGATTGCTGCTCTTTTCCGTGTCGCGCATTCACTTTGCGGTTATTTTTCACGGCGCAGTTTTTCCTCATTTTTTTTTAAACGCTACGCTCTCTGTTTTCTTTTCGCCACTGCCACATTACCATTCGTTCTTATGATTCCTAGTTGGCAGTGCGGGGTTCTGCTTGAATGTCGATGTGAATCATGCTGAATGCGGATGGTAGGTCGCATGCACACTTTTAACGATAGTTAATAACGCTATTTATATTCCACCCCCGAACGTTTCTCTGGCGTGCGCGATATGCACGCGGCGGCGTGCTCGAGTACATACGCATTTTTCATACCGTGAGTGTACTTCGTGCGTTTGCCAGCTTCTTGGGCTTATTTCAGCGTCTGGTGCCGAACAAGTGCCAACTGCTATTTTGCCATTGCGACGGTGTCAACGACGACCTCAAATATCCGTAACGCGCTCGGCACGTCTTTTTCTTCAAATGCGTGGGCAGGATTCTCTTTTACATGAAATCTACAGGCTGACAGTGAGATCAAAATCTAATCACGACGTCTTCCATTTGACTCGATGCAACAAGATTCTACGCATCCTGTAAGAGGTTTTCATGGAGTCAAAGGGAAGAATCTTGGGAAAGTTAGTTTTGCGATAGTAGTTTTGATTTCAATTAGAATTTAAGAACTTGGGATCTGACTACAATCACCATATTCTCTTCATGGTGAGCAGAGAATAAAAAAAATATGCGTGCGTGTGGAGAACGTTTGTATTTGGCTGCAGACAGATTCATACGTAACCAAACTGTCAATTTTGTAATGTCGTATTATGACATCTCTCAGGGAAAGCACTTTGGCAGTTTTGATCATCATCTTCAACTTCGCACATGAAGATGAAGCTTCTTTTCACTTCTTCTACTTTTGCGATCAGGGTTATTGGTGAGCGCCACTACGTATTTCATTGCTTAATATTTAAATAGGACCCGAAGTGCGTAAGCTTTTTGCACCAAGTAACTCAAGGTAATGAATATTTGATTATCGCGTTGTGGCGTTTTTTATTTACATCGCCGCGCGAGCTTTCGTATTTTTCTCCATCACCCGACCCCAGGCGACTGATGCATTCAGTTTGGGATCTGCAAAATTTAGCATCTTACAACCCTGTATTTTATTGTGGCGCCATTGTGTCTTCGGTCGGGAGAGAAAAGGGAAAATGACTTTGTGTAACAAGGGAATTTTCGCTGGGATTAACTTTCCGCTGCAATAAATATCCAATATTTGGGTATGGTACGTTCGTCTCGTCAATAACAGCATGAATATTGCCAACGTCTGCCACTAGGTTTATCGAGTGTCATTCAGCCAGCATCTTTTGCAAATCTGCAAGTGTAGAACAAGCGAAGTGCACTATAAATATGCGAGTGCACTCGGCGTTGCAAATGCGACGACGCTCAGGATGGGACGTACATGAAGCATGCAGACGGAACAAAATAAGGATATTGCACCTGGACAAGCAATTTAGACTTCTCTTTTATGATGTCTGCCAGTCCTCTCTCCACATATAATGCTTCTATCTAACGTTCGTTATTACTGTGAATATTCCGCGGTATCTTTATCCACTCTTGGCTTGGTTTTGTCCCTATGCCAATCTTGGTTTATTCACGTTGGCTTGACTTTTATAGTTCAATTCGCAACAATAATACTAACGGCGTATTTTTATTGAAATGTTTCCAATGTGAAATTTATTGTCAGTGGGCAAGATGTTTTTAGGTAAACACTTTGATTAAAGTTTGTTGCTTAACTTAGAATATCTTGGCTTTCTTTTGCAAAAAGTATTCTTTTTTATTCTTTTGTTCCGCAAAACGAATATTTTTATTACATGAATAAGTTTTTGCAAGGAACGGTTTTTGTCGAGTGGTTTACCTCTGATGTTAAGCCGAGAAATATATTGCGTCCAATTTATATACAGATATCTGCAAAATTAGATTTCTCATCCCAGCCAGCCGAGCCATTGAGCAATCGAAAAATAAAATTCGCAAAAAAGTTGGAATGCAACAAAAAGTCTACAAGAACAAAAACCACCAACAATTCAATATGAAATATATTTTTTAGAAGTTATGGTTAGATTAATATGATTTTTTTAGCTTGAATTTAAAAAAAAAAACACCTGGAATTAGTTACAGTTGGAACTTTTCGTATCTGGGACGGCGAATGAAATTGTATCGTCTTTCTGCACTAAAGGTAGAACTGGATGTCTAGAAACTCTTTCATTTGGGTGGTGTAGGCGAGTGAGTTAATTAAAGAGATACATACTTTTTTCAGTTTAATTGCGTATAGCTCTAGGGTACGTTTGAGTATCGACTGGGCTTGCTCCACTTGTTGTAATTTCTCCATCGAGAAAACCAGACTGACCACGCTAGATACATGTTGTTTGCAAAAATGCGCCTCTTCTTTACATTTTCCTGCTTCATGTATGAATATAATTATATTAGGCGTAAATAAATTCATGCTTATTTTTTCGTTGCTTCAAGTGTCTATTCCTCCAATGTGCATTCGTGCATGTGTTTCGCAAAACCACAAATTAGTCCTGCTCCGAGTGTAGATGGTATGGCACATTGCTTACCATTTGCACGTACATAGCGAGAATAAAAAATACGTTGGAAAACCACTTTAATTACGGTTGCAATTTAAACCTTTTTGGCTTTGCCCACATTTTCGACACATATTAATCTTTCCGGTGTCAAATTTAGATTTGACCAACAATTGTTTTCATTAGCGCATACATTGTACTAATTGTGTCGCTCGCAGGTTTATTTAATGCTTTCATTTCCTGCAGCCGAAATTATTATTGTATTTTGGTAAAATATGTTTTCACGTTGAATGTGCGCATAAATAACGAATTCTGTTAGCGGTGTGCGTGCGTTTTTTTTTGTTGTTGTTGCCGGTACTAGTAATCGAGCCGTCTGGTGGACTGAATTAAAGATAGAGGCGATAGGAAGGCGACGGCTTCCTTGGAATCCTAAGCAGTATCGATTCCTTCTGTTTCGCATTCCCGTCTCAGTTAGGTTTGCGAAACTATGCCCAGAGGCTCTTATATCTTCTATCGGTGGTGAAGTTGGACGCTTTCGACGTGTTCTAACTCTTCCTCTTTTCGCGAACCCAGTGCAAAATTGACACGAAAGAATCGACCAGCAGATATTACGTGGTCGTGAATTACACACTGAGTGAATATTATTACAAGCGTAACTAGCGGCTATCTTCAGTTGGTAATGCGCTCCTTGAAATACACTTCAATTGATGCGCACGTGTACATTTTGATCGCCAATTATTCGCTGCAAATATTCAATCTATCTATACTGACTTGGTGGCGATGGAGAGGAGCTTTGGAGTAGCTGAAAGTTGTTGGAATATATTACGTGTATGAATAGAGTACTTGTGCGAGATCGGCGGTCGGTTCGAATGGCAGAACGGCTTGGTCAACAAGAACACCAGCGAACGTTAGGTAGAAAGGAAAGTAGAATGAACATGTCGGTACATGTAACATGCATTCGTTCAGCTCTGGGCCAACACGGAACTCTCAAAGTCAAACAAATTCACACATTTCTGCAGTTTCTGCGGTCCTGTACTTCAATTCGCCGTCAAACAATTTTATTACACCCAGCGTACTCTCATGGGTGTGCTCATCCTCGGAGGAATAAAACATTACAATTTGGTAAAATTGAATAATAACAAAAAAACAAATAATGAATCTGCTGTACATGATACACGGAGGATATTTTTGAGTTCAGATTGAGATCGGTATGTTTTCGATGTTTTTCTAAGTGCAAAGAGAAATGTACTCCACCTGCCATAGATCACTCTAGATAGACATAGATGTCACTAGCAACACATTCTGTGAATAGAAAATTTCCCAAAAATCTCCACGTATATTCCAACGTCTTCTATTGAAACATGCTTCGTTTCTCACAAAATATGCGAATGAAACAATCCGTAATAAATGGCTTCCATTACCAAGTGTTTTTTTTTTTATTTGGGTGTCGTTACAAGGCGTGACGGTCTCTACAAATAGGAGCGGAATCTTCAGGGGTGACATAAACATCTAGTAAACTTAATTACATATAATATTTTAGACACCCATGACTTGTCTCATTTGCGCGTAGTTATTAAGAGAGTTAATTTGGTCTTGGCTTGCAAGTGTGTTGGTTTTCGACAATATTGTAAATGTCAGCAGGTGTATTTGTACAGCAGTACTTTTAGGAGACGCCGGTGACGTTGATAGACCGAGGAAAGGGGAATTTGATGGTGAAATCCGCGTTGGTGCACTCAAAGTTTCCGAATTGTAAGGATAGCAGCCACGGAAAGGACGCGAATGTGTATATTTCATTCAGTTTGTTATTACCTGATATATTGGCGAGTAGTCGCATCGGCGGATTCACGATCATTTTCCACAGGAATGCGCCGTCGTTTGTTAAATAGACATGGAATTCAATAGAATAACTGATTAATTAGTCAGGATGTTTTGTGTTCACGTCGTCGTTTGCCATGTAGGTATGCTACGGATAAGCAATGCATATTGACTTAGCATTCGCAAATTTGTCAAATGATACCGTCTGTTGGCAATTACAGTATTTATTTTATAAGTGCTCTTAGGACGGTTTGGGACGAGGTAATTACTGTAACTAAAATACGGAATGTGGTTTAGATTGGAATGTTGGGTGATTTGGAGTTGGTAGTAATTTCCTAATGGCATTAATTCATTTTGCGCCGTGGTGTTGAAATATAGATGAAAGAAGTCAATCTGGATCAAGTTTTCGTTTAAGCCCGTGCAGTATATGGAGCAATGCTGTCGATCTGTTAGAAGACATGCACATATATGGAAATCGCAAAAGCGTTTTGCTGTAGGTTGGAAGTGTTGAGGGTGGGTGAGATGTCAGTCCAACGAATGGGGAGCTCAAGGTAGGGCTACGAAATGCGGCGAAATATACTGGAAACTAGAGAGAAAGCTGCTGAATGGAGAACGTCGAGGAAAACGACGATATTATCCGATCAGATTCACAATAACAAAACGTAATCGAACGGAATAAAAAATTGCCAACAGGATTTTGTATTTCATATGTATACATTACATATAGAGTGTTAAAAATATTGAAGAAATATATAACAGGATAGGGAGAGATGACTAAACTTATTTGTGATATTTTTGCACGATAGCCCAAAATAGCATTTTTTATTTTTTCTGAAGAACGCAACAAAATAAAACGAACAAATCCGTTTTGGTTTTGTCCTGTTTCTGACATACTTATAATTTGTCTGGTGGTCGTCCGGATCGAAATCCTGTATCCATTCTACCCAACCATGCACAACAAAGAATTGAATATTGCTGATAGTTCCAGGAAAACCTGCAATAATCGACAATAGGCTAGCTTTTTGAACTGTTCATCCATGAGGATACAATCACGGAAATTCTCCAATTCTTCATCCGAGTATTTACCGAATATTCTACTAACTGAAAATTTATAATTAAATACATCAATAATAAATGTGGTTTGTGGTTGTGTTAAACGGGGTTAACATCCACTGCAGTGCGGTTTCTTAGATTGGCTGTGTTGCATAAAAAAGATAAGTCGACAAGATGATGGTGACGTTATAGTTTAATTAAGATGCTGTTAACCTTAGCCACGAGTCTCAGCACAGCTGCAGTCAGTGTTAGTAGTCGGATTTGTCCGCCGTCGACGGCGGCGGTCCTTTGTGAATAGGGATAATGCAGTACGCCTTGTTTACAACGTCCTTCCTCGACTACCCTCTAACGCTGACAAATGGTGTGAAACGCTATATCCAGATTAAACATGTTTCGGGTGTAGCGGACCGAAACGTCTACAACTTTGAACTGGGCAACTGCGCTTCCGCCGAGACATACACGGCGAACGTGATCCCGGCGCCGCCGCCACGCGTCTCAGGAGGCCAGAATGTTTGATGTATCGACTAGGCGGACATCGTCGGCGTACGAAGGTTCCTGCACAAACAGACTTTAATTACTGATTACTACCCGACGGTGTTTAACCCCATTATTGGCGACACCATGTTCGCGTCGGACATCGCAGCAAACATCGATGGTGGCGGAGGTTTGCTTTTAATTTTCGAACTTGCCTACGTTGCAAAACGCCTTTCCAAAGTCTAAGGGACCATCTGGGTCAATAAGCTGGTGGCCTAAACCGATTTGTTCGAACTAAGTTCTTGCCTTTCTCGTACGTACTGCACTAGTAGGGTAGTTCTAAAAATAATTACGGTTTATAGAGTTTGTTTATATTGTCGTAAACTTGTTGCGTGATGCAAATATCGATTCAACGAACGAACACTTGAAAGTGATTAAACTGACTTGCACTGGATTTTTCGCAAATTTTTATTCTCTTGTAATGATAGTCGTGGGATTATATACAGAGGTGGTTAAGGGTAAAAATTTAAATGCGTAGCGTTGCATTCAAAATGTGTCGCGCATCATGCCACTTTAAATAAGGCCCAAGATGATAATCCCGATAGCGACAGTTGATGGTGATATGGGGAGAAGATCATGAATAAGTCAGCGAAGTCTTGCTCGCACCGTCACGTTTTTCTACGTGTAGACCTTAGACCCTACTGCCCCATGTGGCCGCGACGCTCCTACTTGTCAGAGTGCATTTCAACTACCGCACAGGTTCAGTCGAATGTAAATAAATATTGCTGCGCCGGCAGCGTAACGCAATCGGTTTGCGATGGTGTAATGTGTGTAATTTCGAATGTTCCGCCGCCGCCAACCCTCTTGCTGTTTTGCTCGCACGTTAGAAGTTGATGCCTGATGTGGGATATCAGATTTAGAAACCAGAAACGGGTAATTCACCGAGCGGAACCGGAAATGTTGAACGCGCGCCGCAACGACACGGACGTCGGCGCCGCGTACCCATATCGTCGCCTGGGCTCGTTATTTGCAACTTGTCGCACCGGAAAGGGGGATGTCTACAACTACATTTCTATGTAATTTTTGGCCCACTATATCATTGCATTTCTTTTTTCACGCGAGGCGAAAATCAGCGCGGTAATTTATGACTCCCACCATGTGAAAACTGAATTACTTAATTAACCACACGGCGCGGAAAAATGTGATTAAATATACTGGGTAATTTGCAGGATGTAAAAAGTAGGGAGCGTACGACTCGTAAATAAATTAACTAATTAGTAATTAGGCACTTGAACGAAGTGAAACTCTACGACGAGCAAACCTTATAGAAATATCAGTGCTTCAGGTGGAGAAGGCGATGTGGCATCCGAAATCTTAGCGAAGTGCGCGAATCTAGCCAATCTAGTGTTGCCACCAGTGTTAAGAAATGACTCGGAAAAGGAAAACAGTGAACGAACTGTGGTCGAGCTACCTCAGAGGAAGAAGAACGGAGATATTGAAGGCGTTTTCGGCTTCGATAAAGCGCGGATGCGAACTCGACTATCTTAATTGGTCTTGCCAGATATACGTTGGAAGTGCATTAAGAACTTGGGAAATAATTTATTTCCCGTGTCCCCAGCAATACCGTTAAAACTGAAGGAACCGCTACGCACCGAATCCGTCTTATCCCCAATCCTGTGGCCTGAGGTTTCATTTAAATTCGTTCTCGTTTTTCTCAACTGTGTTGGTGCAGCCGCTTCGGTTTATTTGCATTTCTTCCAAAATTTATCGATTTAGTTTAGCCATATCGGGAAAAGCAGCAGGAATAATTGTAAATGCCGCCGTCACATTTTACAACAACCGCCCGACGAACATGTTAACATGGTTATGTGTCATTTCATTTATACCAACAAACAAAATGAAATTTGTTTGTTTAACGTCGAATTACAGCGGACGTGTTGCAGCCACATGCGGCGCTTCTGCACACATACACTGAGAATGGATATCGCACTAACACTGTGTCAGTAATAAACGCATTCGCGTAAAATATTCAGCAATTTCATTCACCTTCCACAATTGACTTGCTCGTAGATGCCGCTTTGTGTGCCGCTTTTCACTTGTCTGTCAGCTCTCCAACACTTACATATGCATTTCAATTTGGTGGCACCGAATAAATATTTATTTAATATTTTCTTTGTTCCAGAAGTAAAAAGGCAATCGTCAAAAAATGGCTAGTCGCTCATTCCTTCTACTGTTGCTGCGAATGAGCGCTCTGTTGGTGATAGTTACTGCTTACAAGGAGCAAAAGTTTGCAATGCAGCCTCAGGACCAAACGGCAGTTGTCGGCTCCAGAGTCACATTGCCTTGCAGGGTAATCAACAAAGTCGGCATGCTGCAGTGGACTAAAGATGACTTCGGTCTTGGCACGCATCGCAATCTGAGTGGATTCGACCGATACATGATGATTGGAAGCGACGAAGAAGGTATGTCTCACTTTACTCGCTGCTCATGACATTCTGAAATGTTTATCCATAAATAAATCAACGCCCTATTCAAATGTTTGCTTGGAAATATTTTGAATGCAGTGTGATACCTTCTACGCCAGGGCGCACAAGAAAGTAATGAATTAAAAGTTTCCGGGTTTGGCGCATCATCGTCAGACTGCCGCGTCGTCGTTTCCTCCCCGTTTTTACGCGCACTTCCGCTCTTCTTTTAATGCATTGGAAGGTGCCTCCGCTGGAGAAAATCGATCGAATAAGGCGCAAAGCGTATTAGAAAAAAGCAGACGTTATATGCTGATGAGACTAGAATAATATTTTTTGCCGTGAGACATTGCCATCCGGAATAATCTTTGTTTAAACTACTTATGTTGCGCCTGCTGGTAGACAATGCAAGACAAATGACATCTATTCGCTCCCGCGTGCGCGCCTTCTTTGTCCTGGGGTACACGCAGCAAGGCGGGCGGCGGCTATGATGTGTGGCAGCGGCGAGAGGCCGACCGAGAATTGTCGTTGCCGATTGTCCTTGTGGTAGTTGCTTCGAGAGGAGCCGAGATGTGCCGCGACGCGGAGTGGTTTTTAAGAGTGCACGAGAGCCAAATCCCCTTCTCATACATCAAGGACCCTTTAGTGGTTCCTCGGTGACATGTGCCCCAACTTGCCACGAACCGCACAAATACTAAAGCGCAATATATCGTGTATACTGGTTGCGCCAAAGCAACTCGCATCTTGCGACATAGAAATTATCATGTTATGCATTCAATCTGGCTGGATCATTTATTGGGAAAGAAAGGCTGATATTTTCTAAATGTACGGCACATAAATTCAGGTACCATCCGTTGTAATGATATTGTGAAAATTTTCTTTTGTGTTTGCAGGAAAAGCGCATGCACAGCGTTTGCGAGCGGTCTGAATAAAATATAACTTTGCGTATTGTACGTTGTACGTGTAGTATGTATGATAAAAAAAAGCCGCGCCGCTGCCGCCGTCTGGTTAGTAGTTGCAGGCTACTGAAGAACAAAATATTCTTGTGCATACTTGATGTCAGTCTGTAGGGGTCAGACGCTCACCGCCGCCAGTATGGGCGCACTTAATGTTCTTTGTTTCGCTTGCATATAGATGTGTGCGCTTAAAAGTCCAAAGCTTTGGTATCTTCAGGCGTCGAAAGCGTAAATGCCTGAGTAAAAACGAAACACTACTTGCTTACACTGTGAGCGCTTTCTATCAAATTGCAAACATTTTAATTAAAATATCCGTCTTTTACTCGCGATGCGCGCACGCGCGCGCAGAAAACTGCGACACGATGCGTGTTTGGAAAACCACACTTGGAAGTTGCGGAAACGCTAAATTGATTTAAAACTTGTCATATTAGGGCGAGTGCATGGAAAAGTTCTACACTAATGGTCTAAGTTGCCATCGTATGTCGGGGAAAGGAAAACTCGACTAAAACTACCATTTAGTGAAGGATATTTAACTTTTTGATACGCCCTTCATTCATTCATATTTGTCATGAATCTACTTTTGGTATGCAAACAAATAATTCTGTCTTCCTGTGTAATAGAAATTGTAGCATTAATTAGGGACACTTCGACACTTTCTATTGGATTGAAAATGGAACACTTTTTCACATAAATTAAGGTGCTATCGTAGATAATCATAATTGGTTTGTTTTGTCATCAGCATTCTTATTGTTGACATTTTTATGTCTTGAATACTTAAAAAGTATTTTCCTTGTCTGGTTTGATTCATTCATTTTTACTCTGGAGGTGAACAACACCAAAGAGCATTTCCATAATGGATAAAATATGAGCTCTAACTTTGAATATTCTAAGGTATATACAAAGAAGTTCTTGACATGCTTGAAATATCAACCTCAAAAACATTAATTCCATTTATTTTTCGATGCCTAGAATATATTTCGTATTAACTCAAGAAAATTAAAAATATGCAATATTGCGCCTGGTTTTTTTGTTCTTAAAACATCAATGAAACTGCAGCACGGTTATTTCGAGATGGGTGGCAAAGTTTGCAAACATTATTTTAATTAATGTTTCAAACTATTTTATGCCTCGGCACTGATTTTCCTACTTTTATATTGCGGCATGCAACGCAAGCTGACTATCATGACCATACTGGAAAATTAACTTTTTTTTTGTTTAATATTGAACGGGACTATTGTGAAAGGACTGCTGAAGAGTTGTTTGCTTTAAATTATTGTTTCTGTGCTTTTTTAAGAGAGCATAATAAACACTGTTTATCTTGAAACGGAGGGCTATTATGGTTCTGCTGTTTTTGTAACACTGGCCTACTCATTTCTGCTTGCTTTGGATCCTTTTGCTTCATCTTCTTAAAGTTTAGCAACAATTTCGGTCTCGATATTAGATTAGCGTGTACTTTTAACTTTGTTCTATAATTACTTAAGTACATATAATAGTCTTTCAAACACTTGGTAATTGGATTTCTTAATTTTCTTTGTTCGAGTTTGTTGCAAACCAGCTTGCTGCAGAACATTAAAGGAGGTAAAATCAATTCGGTTGGTAGAATATCATTGCTGATAATAGGAATTGTCAAGTATATTATATGATGATCTCGTAGTTGAGAGCAAGTGTATGCTTCAAAATTCAAACAAGCATATTGTTGGAGAAAACGAGTTTTATAGAAGATGGGGAGTAGAAAGTAATCGCAAATTGTTGATATTTCCTGACGTTCCAGAGCGGAACTTTGCCGCAAGCCAATAATGTTAGACCAACAGGAAGCCTCTGTTCTAACCACCCGCCATCGCCATACTTGCGTACACACAGACTCCCTGCATAGACATATCTTATGGTAAAATGCCCCAGGAGATATCGGGTCGCCGTTCCGCATCCGTGGTACATACGTAAACACTGCACGCATGCAGGCTTCGCGTTTGAACATGGACTCTGACGACGGGCGCCAAGGGTTAACCTTTGACACTACATGAGAGAGTTCACGTTCTATCAGGATTGTCTGCTTCCTTGCTTTGCCTTCGCTCACAGTTAACATTTCACGACGGGAGGTTACGCTCTTGAACATTTTTTTTATTTGCACATTCACCGTAGTCCTGGGGGCTTCACAGAAAGTTTGTTTTTCACTCCTGTGCCGCAACGATAGCACAGGATGGGCGTTATAATCATTATAAGGCTCTTACACACGTATTAACATTTAATATGGGTAGCTTCATCTCTTGTGCAATTATACTATAAAAAATTTAATTGTCCATTTTAGAGGGCATTATTCATCGCTTTATTGGAGTTGTTTCCAAGTGCTTCCGGGACAGAAGCAATATAAAGTTGAAAAATGCATTTTTCGAGTATGTGCTAGGATTTTTAAATGGACGTTAAACCGTTGTGGCGTCTCTGGTAGCTTTGATTATTTCCAATCGGCTATAAAGAAGAATCCGTGTGTTGACACACTAGCTGATTCGATGTTGGGACGAGGCATACTATCATTCCATTAAGTACTCGTAAACACAATAGCTCTTAAAAGAGGATATTTAGCAGTTTTAAAACGATCCACGCAGGTTCAATGCAATTCACATATATTGTCCAGTATCCTGATTTCTCATAATATTGCCGCAAGTCGATTTTAAGGATTTATTTCATATATAAACTTCGCACGTTTTAAAACAACTTCAATTCACCAATTCACTTATTTTGGAGACCAGTTTAGGCATTAATATTTATGTCTAATCCTGGAATGACTAAACATATGCCTGTTGCATAAAAAATAGAAAACTAACAATAAATCTTCTGTTTGTGTAATAAAAATTTCTGCGTTTGCGGCTACGTACCGCTAAGATAAGGCAAATAGTTTTTATTGCCGCGTTGCCAACAGACCACTCTTGCTGGCGGCAGGGTACACCCACACTACGCATATTGCAACCATTACTGTCATCATTACTCGCGAAACGCTGCTCTCGTCGCCCGCGTGCCCTGATGAACGATTACACCGCGAAACTTTGCACGGGGCGAAATACTGAATAGCATTATGCTTTACACTCTACAACAACGGGTGAGGACGCATATAGAGGAAATTTAAAATTGCTGCGCGAGGGCAATTGGTTCACCCACGATGTGCTGACAACATTAATCTGAAAATTTTACGTTAAACCATATAATAATAGAAGGTTGTAGCTCTTTCTCATATCGTTTTTAATACGCGCTGCTCTACAGCGTAATGTGTGGCGATATGCACGTTGTCGGGAAGCGCGTGCGGTGACCCGGCTGGAGTTCTGGGGCTAAAGCGCGCCCTTGAGGATTTCACGCAAGGAACTTTATGAGCTTCGAATTTGCCAGCATAGTTTGCTGACAATGTCGTTTCTGGGAGTAGTTGATATCTATGGTTTTTATGGCGTGGATAATTTCGTTCTAGGTCACAATTTTATTTCCGTCAAAATTAAACATTTATTTATGGGTTTTAAAAAGATGAATATTTTTAAAGTTATAATTTTACGATCCGGAGGATTATTTTCTCAAAGATAGCTTCTAGTAATCGCCCCGAAAATGGCCACTGTAAAGACCACAAATATCATCCCTATTGGTGTCGATCCGGCCAAACTGTCAATTTTTACTGGCGGAAAAATGAGGGAGGTGTTTATGGAGCGAAATTCATATTGAAATCAATTATGGTGCTAATAAGGGTCGATGTCGGGTGTGTTTCGGTGGTAATTTTTTTTTTTTTTTGACGTCGAGATTGGCACTTTGGACCTTATGATCAGCGCGTCTCACACGCATGTACTCTCAGCTCACACGGGAACGGTAAACCAGTAAGTGGCGCAACTAAAAGAGAACACCAGTAACGAGTCCATAAAAGAAACAGCTTTATTACGGTCCTCTGAAAACGCTTCCCTACCCAGGGGAATTGCATAAAGGTTAATGTTCACCTATGCGTATAGCCAGGCGGAGGTCTCGCAATTCTTTTACAAATTGCTGAAAAGACAACCATATTAACTATTCTCTTTTATTTTTATCTCATTTTTTCTCTACTGCCAACGCCAACATTCAATATTGCTCCTCTCATCTTGCATTTTATATGCCATTCTCAACAGATAGCATACAAACAGTTTACGATCGCCTTTCTTCTTATTATTGCTCGTTTTGCAGTCGCAGGACAATGCCCATCCAGCTGCCTGCTGTGGACTGTGATATAAATTCTGTGTTCGTTTCCAGGCGATTACTCATTGGATATTTATCCGGTGATGCTCGATGACGACGCCCGATATCAATGTCAAGTGTCTAATGGGCCTGAGGGCGAACCCGGAATACGAAGTAACTTCGCTACACTCTCCGTATTGGTGCCCCCGGATTCACCGAAAATAGTTCAAGGAGATTATCTGGTCACCACCGAGGATCGAGAGATAGAGCTGGAATGTGTCAGTCATGGTGGCAAGCCCGCAGCTGAAATTACTTGGATTGATGGAATGGGGAGCGTGCTCACCGATGGCATCGACTATATTGTCGATGAGTTGCCAGACGGTAGACGTTACACAGCAAAGAGCATCTTGAAGCTTACGCCACGAAAGCAACATCACAATACGACCTTCACATGCCAGGCCCAAAATACGGCGGAGAGGACGCACAGATCCGCAAAATTGAAATTAGAGGTACGAAATCCATTTTCTTTAACAATTCATTCTTATCTCCTTTTTGACAAACTTCTTAGTTGTCACCAGCGTCCTTCACACCATTCACAATCCCCTATCATTTACTTATATTAAAATTGCTCGTCTTAGTCCTGCAGGTGCTAACGCTTTGATTCATATATTTTTCAATTATGTCGTCAAGGCAAATTCCCTTTATCTACTCGAACGCGAAATGAATAGACATAAATTTAGAAGCATTTAATTTAATTGTTAAACGTTTTATTCTGAGACTAAACGTGTCTGCTAAGTATTTCAGTTACGCGCAAATTAAAAATTGCGAACGATTCTTTCTTGAATTTCTGAAGTCTAGAATAATACAAGTCTGTAATATTCCTCTTGAAGGTTCTGTATCTAAACTTGAAATTTTCACATTCCGTTTATGGGCGACGTTCACACCAGCATCGCGCAACAATGATTCGATACTTTCAAATTTTATACGCTTCTCTTAACTCATAAAATGTCTTATTATGGAGGCAAGACCCATTCCGAAGCTCGGCTGAATAGAGGAAGTTGAATGTCGGGAAAAATCTAATAAATCTTGTAATGTTGCAGGTGAAATATGCGCCCAAAGTGACTGTCTCTATACTTTCTGGAACTGCGTCCAACGGTCGTATCCCCGAAGGCGCCGAGGTACATTTGGGGTGCAAGGCAGATGCCAATCCTCCAGAAGTTACATATAAATGGTACATCAACGATCAGCTCCAGATCGGCGATTTTACGACCGAGCTAGTATTGCATAATGCGACTCGTTCCCATCACGACGCCATTGTCAAGTGTGAAGTGCACAATGCGGTCGGGAAGAGCGAAGAGAGCGAAACTTTGGACATTAGCTGTAAGTTATAAACCACTCACTGCTTGCGACTTTATGCTAATTTAACGATACTTTTCATTTAAATTACAGATGGCCCACAATTCAGGACGAAGCCTCGCTCGATTCAGGCCGATCCTGGCAGCAGCGTGACGTTGAGTTGCGACGTTGACGGTAATCCGTTTCCTGATATCTCATGGTATCATGAGGATAGCACTCGCGTTATCAGCACCAACACGAATCTTACATTACGCGTGGACACCACTAGCGCGGGGCGATACTACTGCAAAGCGCATGTGCCTGGATTTCAGGACATTCACGCTGAAGCAGCGATTTATTTGAAAGGTATGTTGTCTCTTTGGTGCGCCCATGCACGTTCTATTTAATTGTAATTGCTTCGTAGGACCTCCATCTATTGTCAGCCACCGGACGCAATTCGGCATTGAGGGCGATAATGTTAGGGTCGAGTGCACCGCGTTTTCCATACCGGCGCCTCAACACGTCGTGTGGACATTTAACGGACATGAAGTCGATCTCGATGATCAGGACTACTCCATACTCGAGGACTTCCTCCCCGATGGCATCAAATCTACTTTAATTATAAGGGAATCGCAAGTCAAACACTTTGGAATGTACAACTGCAGCGTGTCGAATCCATACGGTGCTGATGTCGTTGAAATTAATCTCAAGCAACAAAGTAAGTTTAATCAACAGTGCATACTTGAAACTCTCATGTTGTGGCTGCACGAATCTAATTAATACGCTCTGCATATGACTCAACTAGGCTTGGCACATAACTTTTATAGCGAACGTATAATATAAATCTTATAATAAGTTAATGGTGTTAAGGAGCAAAACTAATACTATTATTAATCTTTTGAAGTAATGGAGTATGTTATCCGTTCGAACCAACATGCATATTAATCTACAATGAAGTGTTGTTTGCAGAAAATATCCCATCGACTTTCTTGTATTGTGGAGTCACCGGAATAGCCCTGTGTGTGGTCTTAGTTCTGGGTTATACTATTTACTTGTGCCAATGTCGAAGGATAAAGAAGACACCACCAGAGGGTAAATAAAACGATATGTTGTGATATTGAAAAATATCTAATGAAAGCTTTTTAATTTAGGTGGTGATACCAATGTAATTGAAAAACAATGCAAGGAATCAGACAGGAGTTCCAATATCTCCGACTTGAAACTGGACCTTCGGACCGGTTCGTCCAATAGTAACATGCATTGCGAAATGGACTACATTCCAGGTGCCGAGTCTGAAACAGGGAGCGAGTCCGTGATTACACGAATCGGAGTGCCACTTGCCGGCCCCGTCAATGTGCCAGGGCAAGAAATTTACAGATACTCTGCTGACTACACAGAGCCCACATTCCCACCAAAGGTAATTTTGCCGCTTAATTTTACGCAATGTGCGCACGAATTGATTTAGTATTTTTCACAGGACGGCCAGAACAACAACGGCTACGTGCCGTACTGCGACTACAATCGGGACTACAATCCTCCTCTGATGCAGCCCCCAATCACTTCTTCGTTGGATCAAAGTTTACAATCTACTCGACTCCAACTAAATTCACTTCAAAACCACCAGATCCCGGTGTCGGGCACGAGCCTGCCGATGAGCGACCTCACTGATTTGCACATCGTCACATCGCAGAGCCTCAATCTCGGGAACGGCACCATTCCAGGCATTGGCCACATAGATCCGCGGTTCAGCGCCACTTACGGTAATCCATATCTGCGCAATCCCAGCATAGGGTTGCCGACGCCGAACACAGCCAATCCGGCTGCGACACCCGCTCCTCCGCCGTACTCTAGAGACAGCTCTAGAAATTTAATAAACTCAAGTGGTATGGTGACTGCAAGTGCAAATGTGGTAAACACCGTCCTCGCGAACGGCGCTAACGGCACACTGCCGCAATCTACAAGACTACCAAATTCGCCAACTAGCCAATACATTGTGCCCAACACAAACGTGAATTCGTTGAAGCGCGGTACGATGGCTACGCATGTATAATATTTGTAGTTTACTCGTATGTAGGCTTGTTTTCCCTGCCCGTGTTTATCCGAGAGGACTTACTTAAGTGAATTGAGAAATTATGGAGAAATTTATAAAGAAGACTGAGATTTCATTATTTTTACATACGTTTCTAGTTTTCTACTTATATTGTAAAAATGACCTCTTAGCATGGGACTGCATCAATCGAATTTTGCCCTGGCGCATCAAATGCCAGAAAATGTGGTCACTTATTATTCAGTCATATCTAGAAAATACATATAACGAATCAATTGAACTGTTGAAAAGACATAAAATAAGTAACTACTGTGTCGGAGAGTATCTATCTATATATATATATATATATATATATATATATATATATATATAAAAATTTAATGATACGTACATTTAAAACTTCGTACATATTAATTAGCCCATATCGTTTTTCTATTCAAGTGTTTTCACGGCTTAAGTAGTGTTATCCAGCTGTACATATCGAAAACAAAGATACTATAATGTATTTATTGAATTTAATGAGAAAAACGAACTAATCAGTGATTATTGTACATCGACATCAATTTGAAAATGTCAATTTGTTATATGAAAGAAGCTATGATTTTCTAGGTAACTAAATATGAAAACTGAGAAGGCACTCCTCATATAGGAATAGGAACGATCATAATGTATAAGTTTATTTTCAATATCCATATTGTTTATTGAAAATGTATAAAATTGTAAAATTTTTTAACGAGCTTCCAAATGATCTGATACATACATAATTAGTGGAATTCCTAAATTATTTAACTTTTTATGGCGATTGTTACGTACTATACCAAAGATTTACGATGTTGAAATTATTTGTCGTTCTACCAAAATTTCTATCGTACTTAATATTTTCTCGAACATCTCAATCAACTCCTCTACATAATTGAAGACAATATGGTAATTTGTGCGCTATACTGTAATTGAGCGAATGTGAGTAATGTAAATATTTGAGAGGTCAACCAATTTTAGTGTTACATATATTTAATTCATCTCATACTGCCTAAATGATTACTTTTCAATTTTGTACAATACTTGATCAAATTATTGTATTGAAATCTTTTTTCTACGTGTACATTATTGTAAATTATTATTTATAGTTTGTATTATACACTATAATATAAATATGAAAGAATTATTTGTTAATATGAACATTATTTCGTTGCAAGACGAATTTGCTGTCACGTCATAAAGTTTCTAACAACAAATTAACCAGAATACATCAGAACCTAATGATTACTATTATATGCTCTTAAACGTATAGTTCCGTATTTTTTATACATACGTATTTTGTTATGAATAATATTTAGTCAATTACACCATTAATTCCATTATACATACGAAACGTGAAGCAAACATGCGGTGATTTATGTAAATTAGAATATTACTTAGCAATTTAGCTCAAGATGTACATAATAATATTGATTTTGAAAACGAAAAATTCTTACAGTTTTCTATGCTATTAGAAAATACTGTTATATAATTGTGTAATACATATTTCTTGAAATTAGCAATTTAGTATTTGAATTTACATCCTCTTTGCCATGGTGAATATTATTTCTTTATTTATATAAAGGGAGCGCGGGTTTGAATCACGTTGACACTATATTCACAATATATAATTAAACCCTGTTTTGAATGATAACAAATATATGAAGATTTTATTTTGATAATTTGGGTAGAGGATTACCATTACAATTCGGATATTTCGTTAACTTATTTATTTCTGCCTGTCATTATGTAATGTTAGTATAATTGTTTATGAATCTATGTCATTTAAATTTTAAATATTAAATAATTTAATTTTGTGTATTGTTAAGATACGTTGAGAATATTGTGAATACTGAAAAAGACAACATGCCAAAAACGTTCTATTAAGTGAATTTGGGTAAGTGAATAGTGAAATTTTATCAACATAATTAAACATTAAACATTTAAACTGCAGAAAAGCAGAAATTTTGTGTCGTTTTTGATCGGTGAGTGCGCTCGCCGTGCGCTTTGCGTCCGCTACCGACACTAACCTAAAAAATTCCGTGAGTGTTTTGCTTGGTTCAATTAGTTCTATTTGGTAATTATTAGAATTGTAATTAACTCATGTAAACATGGACGACCCTGAACTGGACGCCATTAGAAAGCAACGATTAGCACAGCTGCAAGCAGGTGGAGGATACCAGGTATTATCAATACTGCTAAATATGTGTGATGATCCATTCTAAGGCATTAACACATGCAATCTGTTACTCAGGGAGGAGAGTCTCAATCATCAGAAGCCAAGGAAAAACAAGTCCAAGCTCAACAAGATGCTAAAAATTCAATATTATCACAAATTTTAGATCAGTCTGCAAGAGCTAGATGTAAATATGACAGCTAATTATATTACAATAACATGAATCACTGGTATGCATTTATAATTTCAGTAAATACACTCTCTTTGGGAAAGCCAGAGAAAGGAAAAATGGTTGAAGATATGTTAGTAAGAATGGCACAGACTGGACAGATACGGAACAAAATCAATGAAACTGATTTTATTGGAATTCTTGAGTCAGTAAATGCCCAACTGCCACAAAACAAAACATCAGTTAAATTTGACCGACGTCGTGCTGCACTTGATTCAGATGATGATGATTTTTAAGCATATTGGAGGATAATTAGGACAATGGCCTTACATTTATTGATTGAATCTGCTTTATATATTTACACATACTTTATTTAATCTTTGTTTATACAAGTCAAGTTTATTGAACATACAGTGATAATTAAAACACATCTAATATTAAAATATTAACCCAAAACACAATTTTTTGATACATAAATGACTAGAGATCGGCGAGTTGTTTTATTCACGCTTTTCATGCAACAATTCTGAAATAACGTCGAGTGTTAGTTAAGTACCTAGGATTATAGAAATTTTGGGTCTTACCATCTTCCTCTTCATCAGCATCTAAAATATCGGCACAGCAAATGGAATATAAAATCAAGGACAAAAATCCTAGTGGTAAACCAAATAGAACGGTTGTGAGAACGGGATTTCCAAGCCACATTGATGCAAGGGAAGTTCTTGCTTCAAAATATGCTCTATAAAGAGCTACAGTGTAACTATTGCCTCCATATACCTGTAAAATGCGGGATCAAATAAATGAGACATATTAAAATATAACTTACAGGGACACTTTGGTTGCAAATGCCCTCAAGGAACACATCTAAAATGTCAGCAGTTAATTGAGTGGGTTCATCATCCAACATATGGTAATGATTTGTTGTTGAATTCAATACAATTAAATTTGGCAGTGGTAAAGTACTCATAGCAATACTATTTCCAAGATCTGGATTACCAACCCATCCGAACTGAAAAGTCTTGTGGTATTTATCGCGTTTTTTGCGAATCACAGACTCAACCAGGTCTTTAAACTCAATCATCTCTTGTGGTAACTCTTGAAGTTTATTCTCTTCTAGCACTGCCAAGACCAAGTATTTTTTGGTCTGCATTAGTTCATGTATGTTTCCTCTAGTTACTTTTGGGAATGTTTCAAACCTTTCTTCATTTATCCAATTGTACAATGTTGCATTAAGATATTCAGCTTCAATAACTGAATTACCAGAGTCCACAGAATAGAAATAATGCAAACTTTCCTTGTAGACAAAAACAGCTGGCAACTCATCTATGTCCACATGCTGTTTGGCAAGTTCAGTACTAGCCGAGAAGAAAAATCCATGTGCTTGCATTTTCACTGCTGTTAAATAGTAAACATCCCACAAAGGTCCAACATGTGGACCAACATACATGAAGAATAAATTGTGTTGTGACTTAATATTGTTCATACTATCAGCTCTGGTCAATTCTTGCACTGGTGGCCCTGACAAGCGAATACCAAAATTGACAATTTCTTCTTTAGTTCTGTCTCCATCAAATGTAAAATCCTCACCTCCCTTAAGGCTACAAGAAATATGATATAAGTAAGAACAGATGAATTGTTCACTTACTTACAATTTAATTGTAGGAAATCCTTGGATTTTAAACTCATGTGCCAAAGATGTAAATCTAGTACAATCCACTTTACCAACCCTGATATTTGTTTTGGTCAAAGCTTGAGCCACATGTGCCCACACAGGCTCTAGTCTTTTGCAGTGTCCACACCATGGTGCATAAAACATAACTAACCAATGACCACCATCTTTTCGAACTTCAAGAAATTTATCACTTAATTCCAACACTTTAGATGGTTGTACACAACAAAAGATTGCTGAAAATATAAATTAGTTACCAATTCAATAATACCAATCTGCTAAATTTACCTGTTAGTAGAAATATTATCTGCTTGAATTTCGCCATTTTGATGTGACTGCTATGTTACAATTTATTTTGGGTATCTTGAACAAAATTCCAATGCTGGTTTATTGTGCACTCATAGCAAATTAATTGATTACAGACACTTTTTGTGATCGAGTATGGTGTTGAAACATAAACATTGCAACGGCTAATCCAATTCGTTTAAGCCTCGATTAAGCAACATAAGTATTGATTTGCCAGACTCATGACTTATGAAGCTAACCAAATGTTGTCAAGCCCTGTGTTTGGGCATGAAGTTGACGCCAGAGGGTAGTAAGTTCAAAAAGAAATTTAAACCAGTAATCGAAGACAACAATTTATTTTTTGTATATGTATAGAACATATTTAAACGTGAGAAGGAAATAGTATTTGGGTGTAGTGGGTCCCCATTAACAAATTATCTACGGGAGCTCCAGGTAGAATGAGTAACGAGGGAATACATTGGCTTCAGGATAAGCGTGTTTGGTTTGTTACTGTAATCTTCGCAACGATCCACAAATAGTTGCATTTCACTCGTCGGAAAATTTATGCGAACCTTATCGTAATTAATTAAAAACAAACCGTTTAAACTACCATTAATTTACATTAAGCAAGAAAAAATAATATGATTCATCTGTTGATAATTAAAGCAGATGAGTGTGAGGAATAGTCCATTGTGCATGGTGTCTGCTTCTCACTTGGAAGGCCCGGGTTCGATTCCCAGTTGGGCGGGCAGTAATGATGGTCTTCAGGATTGAGAAACACTCCTGGCCTCTTTTCTCGAAATGCATTGTAGAAAATTGTTGTGTGTGGATGTTTGATTACGCTAATTATAATTACTTAACGGCAGGTAATAAAAGAAAAATTCCGCCTTTATTTAAAATTGACTTCAAAGTTTGATGATATTTGTTTGTACAAGTTGTCAATAATATCTATCCCCTTTGCATCTTTAATTTACTTTAAAATTACTATTGCTTCTAATAACAATTGTTGTTGTTATTCATGTATTAATTTAGTTTCTATAAGAATTGATTTCAAAAATTTTTAAGTTTTTTTTAATATCAAGAGATGGGGGTGAGTTTCTTTCTCTTTCGTGTTATTATCTTGAAGAGTTTATAAGTACGAAAACTGGAGGAAAACCGCGAGGCGGGGCTGGGCCGGGAGCAATGCGGCTCTACCGCACTTAGTCGCGTGAAATCAGCAACGCCGAACTTATTTTGGACTGTCTTATGAACGAGACGTGCAAAAAAAAACAAAATTCGTTTGCCCTCCGGTCTTTACCGGAGAGGCGCCCTTGTGCCTTTTTGGTACTGCCCTGCTGTGAGAACTTAGAATCCGGGATAGTTTCTATTTTGGAGTATCAATGTTCCTCGGAATTATTGGAATTTTCTAGAAAATTCTAAGCCTTTTTATCGCGGCTGGGACTCGAACTCGAGACCCCTAAGTTGCAGCGCTTGGCCTTACACTAGTAAGCCACACTACCAACTGTAAGAAGTAGAATAACAAGTATATTTATTGTTATACACTCAAAGACAACAAAAGAGTAAACTAGAACTCATTTATATTGCAAAGAAAAATGTATTGAATGTTTTGAAAGCAAATATATTTCTTATTCAAATAATGTAGTAGTTCTGAAAAGAACTATTTTCTTGTACTAGATGATTTCCATTAGCGAACACGCTGGGTTTGACGACAAATGTGAAGTCCTTGGATCACATTGATACAGGTTAAAGTTATTATGTTGATAAAATTTCACCATAACACTTACTTAATATTGATCTGTAAAAAGTTTTCGGCATGTTGCCTTCTTCATTATAGGAATTTATGATTGTTTCCGACTTATATAATTTCTAAATAGGTACTATAGGTAAGGGTTTAAAGAAAACAAGTGACTAAAAGTAAGCGTCATACTTTAGTTCAACAATACCCTAAAGGTTAAAGTTATTTTTACTTGACTCAACTTAACTCAAGTTATGTAAACATAGGTCTACTTTGTAAGAAATTAAGATGAGAAACATTTCGAAAAGGCAAAATCTGACAGTAAACAACGCGGTTTGACTTTAAGTGCAACATTTTTGTTTACTAACCAAAAGTATCCTTCAGTCATTAACCCCAATTTTCACCATCACAAATCACAACACCACACACTGTTGAATTATGTTCCGACTCATTTACAGATTTATATTTAATGGAATAAAGTAAATACGAAGGGATACATGTGCATCTTCGAACGGACAAGATGCAAGTGGTAGATTGCTGTAACCAACGAAGAGTATCGAATTCGCTACGCTAAATGTAAACAATAACAAACCGTGATTCGTGCTGGCCAAAACAATCTGTTCTTATGCGGGCCCACTCCAGCACAAGGTGCTGTGCATAGTGTGCATCCTATTCCACTTGACACTGCTTAGACAATACTGTTACAGCGCAACTTTGACCCCTTGGTTCTAATTTTATCGTGTCGCTATTGTTGCACCGAATGAAACGTAAAATGCGTAAACACACTTCTGCCGTGAAGACCCCCGCCCGTTTTCACACCAACTACCACAAAGCAATTCCATTCTTCAGTATGATTATTATAGGAATAATTTCTAAGAAGGAATCAACAAAAGTATTAAAATTTTTGAAATTGTGGACATCAAGAAAATCTGCAATAGATTTTATTACCTGCCGCTAAAAAAAGAAGGCCGCACTTTTCAAGTGTTCCACAAGCAGCCAAATTCTATTTGCCTTTCAGTTCTACTCACGAACTTCTGATATACCAAAATATTTAGTAAAACACAACAAAAAAATACCAATTTTTACAAAAACGACTTAATTGGACAAATTTTTAACTTCTATATGCTTGAAAATGTATGTATAAATTATATTTACACCCACCTTAGTTCATATATTACGACGAGGTTCAACTTAACGCCTCATTAATATTTCAAATTTTATAATTTATTCTTATTTACCATACAGACATAAAATAATATTGTGTATAATTGTTTATCGTTAGTTATTACTTGAAACGACATAATAAATGATCGCCAATCAACTATTTAGACAATAGTACAATATGTATAATGCAGGTATAAAAAAAGGAATTACATTATTAAGAAAACAAGGAGCAAAAGGTAAACAGTAGCTCGTCGGAAGAGTCTACCTTCACCAAGAAGTCTCACCACCACTGACTCGTTACAATATTGTACACGGGCCCTTCCGCACGTATCTAAACTGTTTAATGTAACTGTAGCACAACTGTAACTGCTCCGATAAACATTATAATTATTGCGTACTGGCTAAAGAGGCTAGTGTTATAATAATTATGTATGTATGCTATGCTATATTTTTGCACTAACATCAAATCTATACTTTTATGTTTATTTCATTTTACTTATTCATCTTGCTTATGCATTTAATTAAAATGGTATATGTTTTATTACGTTAAATAAAGCTTTGTCCTGAAGTTTTGGAGTTGCCACAACTTGCATCATAGTTAGATAACTTAGTTTAGATCCAAATTCTCTTCAGCGGTTTTCTAATAAATCTTTAAATTTCGTCATCTCCTAGAAAATCTAAAATGCCAATATTACATCACTTTTCCGCAATTTTCTTCGTTCGAGTTGAATGTTATCAATGTATTAATTTAAGTCATATATTCGTAAATCCTTAATTGTAATTTTTATAAATTGCAATGTTTGTACAGAGTTATGAAACGAAAAACTTGCCATTAAGGGTAATACCACACCGTAACACATCGAAATACATAATTTTGCCATGAGACTCAATCTCTGCATTAATTTACAAATTTAGTAACTCGGGTCACTTATAAGTGGTCATAGTTGTTTATCTCATGTTTCTTTTTGGAAGGCACTTACTACTTGACTTTTGAACACATTAAAGCCTAGTCGAAAATTTTCAAACGCAACATATATTTTAAATACGCCGAATTTCAAAGAATATACGGAAGAAATGAACGAGGCGTTTCGCAAGAGCCAAACATCAACTTCTTCTTAAAGCGTTCGATCTATGTCAGTTAATTCGAAAGCAAAAGTTTCAAAGGCCACTTTTTGAAAAATACAATTTTGTTTCACATTATCACGACGCCACAATATAGTACAATAAAACCGAAGCCTGGTAGACCCTTAAATGGCAGGAAGGCATATAATTTTCCTCAATGCTCCTTCTGTTTCGACAGTGTGTGGTTGTATGTTGCATTGCCTAAATGTAAACCGTATTGTACAGTTTAAATTTTATGATAATTAATAAATTTTGTACACTTTATTTCATATGCTATCATCCGCATATATCTTCTAAACAAATCACAAAAATAATTTAATCGTCTTATCGGTCTTAATGCAACTTGGTGGATTTTTGTTCGCAAATTTGGATTTCAGCATCTTCTTATGCGCTTCAAGACTAATATAGAGTATCTCCTTACCCCAAAATAGTGTGTGCTACTATGGTGTGTCTATAAAGTCCTTTCACATTCATTAACATTATGGTTTAAACGTCTTCACAGGCAGTTGCACTACACTTGCTCTCTTAATGTTTTTTTGTTGTCTTCTTAGTGTTTTACATACACAACACCTACATTTAAGGTAGTTTACTATTTGTTACTTGTCGCAACATTATAACATATATGATACATTTGGCATAGCGTAACTAATCTAACATAATCAATAATTTAATAAAGTTGTAAAGGTATTTAACCCAATAGGAAAAATCAAAAGCATCGTGCGCTTTTCATGGTTACAGTTCACCTTTCGTATCTATACATATTAAGTAATTTTGATTTACACTTAATCGCTCTTATCATATGATCCAAAGGACAATTGAAAAGACAATACTGTACCATCTATATCGACGAAATCGAATATAACACCAAAGCTAAAAAAGCGCTAGTACAATACTTATGATACAATCGTTTTCCGATTTCTTCTCTCCACATTAATTTAATTACAATACAATTAATTATAAATTAAAATAAATATTAGGTATACATCTGTTCAGAGACCAGTCGAAATACTGTTTAGAAACTGACCTATTTAATTTGTATCTCCGGTTCGTGTGTCAATAGATCTTTCGCAAAGACCCGTACCATTTGAGTTTATTTCGCAGATGAAACAAAAGCAGCGCATTTATACCAATTAATTTATTGCACTAATAAAATGCAGCAATTTATGTATTATTTGCATATCGTAATATTATGTTTAATAATAATATATTCTATCTATTTATAGTTTCATTTGTAATAATCAATTAATGTCGCTCATAATAATGTTTTGTTTTTCAATAATATTTATATTTATACGATCGACACGCCATTACGCTTATTAATTTATGTACAATAATTCAATTGAGTAATGCAATTATTTAATTATAACAGTTGTTAGTATCTATCAATGTATTTTTGTTCATTTTCAATCATTTCCGCAACAGTTTTCCATCGATTCGGCCTTTTCGTAATTCGTCATATTATGGATTTTTGTCGATTTGTACATGAGCATTTTCTTTGCATGTGTGATGGGATGCATTTAGTGTAACTCTCGTATATCATTTTGTTTCCGTGGAACTAAAAAGAAATTTAATAAATAATAGTTAAGTAAGTCATGTTAAATTTAGTCTTGAAAACAAATGGCATCTGTACACTTCCTTCTAGAGCCAATAGTAATATAATTTCGTGAACTAAAAAGAGCGTCCTTGACCAGGACAACCTAATTCGAATAAGAACCCCCCAAAAATTATAGAATTTCTATGCCGTGTACAGGTGCTTACCGCGTTGAGAATGCTCATTTTAGAATATCGTCATTATTGCATTAATTTGTAATTTCTATCCAGCCTTGTTACTGTTACAGTACCATTTACTGTCAATTGTGGGGAATTTGTTTTGTAGCGTATTTCGTCTTGTGCCCAGAATGCGTAACTCCTAATTACGTACAGTACTCTAATAAACTAGAAGCATCCACTGAATTCAAACCAACTACAATGGGTAATACAACAAGACGATTGACACGTCTCTCGATGTATATCAATAAAAACCGTCATTTGAAATTTGTATGAAATATGTTTAGGTCAAGATTGTCGTAGAGCGAATGGGGAATGTATCATGTGCAAGATGCACGTCCCAAAATGTTTTAAATGTGATGTGATTCTCGATTCCATTCTCCTCGTTTCTTGCATCCGAATTCATGTCGTTCATCTTTAATATCTTAATAAAATAATTATTAAAATACAGCATTTTTGAAAATATCCACTCTAATTTTGAATTTAGAAAAATTGTATACATATACACAACAGTCTTCTTTTTATACATAGAACTGGCCGAAACTTTGGCTAGATAAATTTCTGTGTTCTTATAAAAGTGTCCAAAAACGTCTTCTTCGCACTATTCTCTAAAATTTTGAATACATTAACAAGTAAATTAAATTTAAATGAAGAAATATCGTAGACACCGTAGATCTTTTAACACTGCCTCCCGTTTGTGCTACACCTTTCACCAACAACTAGTTTTTCCCCACATGTGCTCCTAGAAAATTACATAACATACTGTTTCAATTTCAGATTGTTTCCAGCGTCGTTGTTGGCAAAATGTACGCACATTCGATCGGCACGAAAGGGTCGCATATTAATAATAATTTATCACATTACATTTTAAAACGGCATGCATTCATTCGCCTCGACATTCCGTCATTGGCTCCATTTTTATGGAAGCCATAGCGTCTTTAGGGCGCAACGGCGTGCTTGCGTGAATCGGTTTCACCAGCTCGTCGATGTCCTCCTGGAAGAGATTCTCGGGCCGTGGCGACGTAAAGTTAGTACGATTAGGTTTGTACGTCATGCCAGAGCCAATGCCAACCTCCATGTTGTTGGGCATGCCCAAATTCAACGCACTATCCATGCTGCTGGAGACGGTGAGCCCAAGCGGAGATGCGATTGGGCTCTCGAGCCCTGAACCGGCCGGACTAATCCGAAGGTCTTGAATGCTGCCTGCTGGTGATGCCATACGCATAGATGTCATATGGCTCATCGATGTCATCTGATTGATGCTCATCGGAGGAATGCCATTGCTTGGTAGTGAGACTGACCCACAATGACCTGCCAATGCAAGCGAATTCACTAGACTTGCCACTGGGTTCGTGTCATGTGCTGTGCTGGCGTGTTGGGCAGCGGCGACCATGCTGCACATCTGCTGTCGCAGGCCATGAGCAACAGCGGCTACGGCAGCGGCGGCGGCGGCACCCGGAGAGACGTTGGGGTCTGAACCATTGCTACAGTTGTTACTAGGATAGTTTTGTACGGTACTGACACCATCCTACGAAAACAAAATCACATTAATCCATATACTTACAGGCCACTAATTCAGGCACATTAGCCACTTACATGGATACGCGGATAAGCAATATGTGGCTCTTCTTTGATTTGATGCGAATCTCTGAAGACCACAGCTCGGATAACACCACGAATATGCTCATCAGGCCAAACTCCTAATAGAATCCTCTGCGGTCGCCCCCGTCCTTTGGGTCTTAAATCTGCTTAAAAATTGTAATCGGAATTCATTAGACCTGCAGTCCCAGCAGTTGCTAATCAAAATAAATTCAAGAGACCCAACAATCTCCATCTCTCAAAACAAATGCAAGTATTTTTTATTGGAACTCACCCGAACCTCCATCAGCAGACGGGCCTAACATATTGTGCACTCTATTCGCATACAATACGAACGTGGGATACGGGATGTCGTATTTGCGAGCAGCCTGCGACAACGACAAACCTTCCTTCAACACGGAAAAGATTGCCTCCGCCATCGTCTCTGGTCGCCAGGACTTCAAGGGACCACGTTCACGGAAGCGCAGGTTGTGAACAAGACTCTGGTTTGTGTTCCAGCATTTTTGCCACATCGACTGCAACTGGTACTGGTAGCTGTCGGCTGAAAAATTATTTTCAATGAGTATATAATCGACTAAATAAAAACCACTTAATCATAGCACAAAAAATACAATAAAAGACTAAAAAATGTTTGAAAGAAAAATCGATTACCGCAGATATGTTGTAAATATACCTGTAACATACAAGACATGTAAACTTTTATAAATAAAATAAGGATGCGACGTGGATAATTAATGGGAAATGTCTATAAAATAATAAATAATAAATGCTAAAACAATTCGTCGTCAAACCAATAAATGAGCAATTAAGTTAATTACGTCGCCTATTATATCTAATGTACCATTATTCGACTTTGTAATTTCATCAATTTCTTAGTACGGTATTACTCATAAAAATGCCTGAGTTGAGAGTCAAATTGCAAAAACAACTGATGCCAAACAAAAATATCGAATTAAAACTATCGAGTATAATAACGTATAATTACCCGGTATTATAAAATACACTTAAAGATAACTGAAGGCAAACAATTCTTTAATGTTCTGTCATTATGAAACTACCAGCGCAAAAATACATTTACTTTATTATGTTTTAGTTTATTATTATTGAAAACAATTCTCCCGGTATGATCAGCACGAATGATTCTCGGGATTGTTCTGTCATGTATTTTATTTACTGTATTTATTATGTGCCATGAAAGCGTTGACGACATGTTAATTAGAGCTAAATTGATATTCTAAACATAAACAGCATAAATTGATATTTAGTTGAAATTTCTCACATCATCTCAGCATAATAATTTATTTTACATTTGCCAGATAGTATTAGTATTCTAGCGGCACGTCATATCGTCCTATACAATTATTCAATTATAACAGTTCTTTACAATCCTAATTATAACAATTTTGAATTGAATGTTAACATCCGCAACGTTGTAGATATGTAGATTATTATTATTATTTACACATTTTCGCAGCAAACTTAACCATTATGTTCACAATGTTCAAAAGAATGATTAAAGTATTTGGTTCTTGTAACTTAGTTTACTTCATTGGAATTATAACAATTTGATATCACAAATTGTGCGTCATACATAATCGTCATACATCAACAAGAATTGTTTCGAAATGAAATCAAGAGCGTTATTGCCATTGCTATTATTAAAAGATAAAAAATGTTAAAAGATTCCAAATATTGCAAACGAACCAAACAAACTACCTGGCAACGACAAACACTAGGAACAACTAATAACAAATGTTCATGCTATTGCATGAAATAATTCATGCTATTATAGTAATGACCGCCAGGAATAATGAAACCTATCAGAATTACAAGCAACAGCACATAACTAAATATCATTCTATAATATAATATATGTTCCCCATTAAAGATATTCGTTTCTATAACATTTCTATTATTTGTGTATCAGGCGCTCGCAGTCCATTTGGTCGAAGAAAACATTGAAATAATAATCGCGCGACATTATTAAACACCGCTCCATTCGTGCCTTTGTCCTGGCAATAATAGTATATAAATAATAGAGAAAAATTGTTGTAACACATGTTTCAGTTGCTAATACGCGTCGTAATGCGAGCGTGTATTCCATGAACATAAAATAATTGAGTAAAAAATAAATGTAACTAAACTAAACATGTAATACAATATTGCATGTCGGAGAAATGTAGAATCATACACGACACGCAGAGCATTATTAGCTATGTAATTAGATGCATAAATATAGCTTGCATAAATGCGAATGATATTTGTATGGCTCCTCTTCTGACTGATGTGTGTGCGATATGGAAACAATGTTATCCCCCCCACACAACAATATCCTCGCCCGTGAGTTTAGTTAGAGTAATTGTAATTAATAAATGCATGTACAAAACGTACACCGGAGTGAAATGATGCGCTCCATAATATTCCAACTAATTTCGCTTATAAAATTATTAATAAACCTAATATTGCGCCATTCGTACAAAATGCGAATATCGTGTTCACCATGTTCAACGATAGTGCATATTCACCCGTGGTTGTTCAGAGGAAGCACGTTTGATGCGTCCGGAAAGTTATGCGGCACAATCTGCACGCAGTTACAATTTAATTGTTATACAAATAACAATTAATGCGGAATGTCTGTAATGTATACTAAATAATTCGCGTGATGCAACGCATGTTAATGCGTATCGTCAAAGTTAGAATCGACCGCGTGTTGTGAAATATTATTTCAATGTGTAAATAGAGTTGATTGTTACTTCAAACTAACAACGTTTAACGTGAAAACACTCACGAGATTTAAATGCTACAATATTATTACTATAAAATTAAACTTCATTGCTTTTGTACTTTGAGCTAATCAAGTTCCTATTCCTATTGGTATCAAGTTCATAAATTAAATGCATTCTCAGGTCATAATTTTCTAACGAAACTAATTCAATTTGGGAGCTTTCTAAACTGGAATAGTAGCAGTCAGTCTTATTAGTCGGAATGGCCCGTATCAGACTTTGTGTTTGTCATTGCACTCTTTTTTGGTGACTTTCACCGGCGACGACTCACGCGAGGAAGAATATTCCTCGTACTTGTCATTCTTCCCGGGTGAATCTCCGGCATTCTCGTAATACAGCGAAACGATACTGTGCTTTTTACAGAATGCCCACCACCAGCGGAAGCCGGAGAGACCAGCAAAGAGGAATTCTGGATCCCGCGCGCGTCGTAACCGCTCAACAAACTTAAGCACCGCGTGCAAAGACTTTTTCGTCCTCCGATTGTACGGCGATACAGAGACGTCGCAGCAATATTCGAGCACGTGCTCTTCCTCGGAAGGTGTTAAACCTGCTTCCTCTAACACCGCCATGCGCTTCGTTTTCCCTAAAATGTTATCATACAGCGTACCTTTTGGTATACTATACTTTTGCGACGCTTGCGTAAAGCGCATTTTTTGCTTAACGACGGCATCGATGGCTTCCTTAAGTTGATCCTGCGTCCATGTTGGTGTTTTTAACTTTAATAGAGGATATTCTAATAACAAAAGGTGAAACAAAATAAAACACAAACCAAAAAGAAGCAACGCAAGAAAAGCATAAATTTCAAAGACAATTGACAAAAGCAAAGCAAGCTGAAGGAGTAATAATAAATTAAGAACAAATAATCCAGAAAAGACAAAGAAAGCAAAAAGAAGGAGGAGGGAACAAAAGGAGACGTAAGAGACGTAATTATAAAAGTACGGATTTGTATGCACGCACGTCACGAATACGCGGGCGGCGTTGAATAGAAATAAAAATTAATCATGTAAACGTAAATTGAAATGAAGTCGGACGGTGGGGGCTTCAAATAACGAACGGCCACCCACAAACTCTTTTCCGTCCCGGCCGCGTATAATAAGTAATAACCAGCCGGGCAGACTTACAATGCGCCAAATCAGCCTATAAAATAAAGCTATAAAACGCTGCCGGTGTTGTTGCTTACTGCCGCGGACGCAATATATTTAATAAATAACGCCCGAGCGCCCAACGCGCAGAGTTTTGCGAAGGAAAAAAGATATTAATCGACGCGTGTGTCATGTGCCGAAGCAAATGAAAAAGAACTACTTTTAAAGTAGTATAAATCCTAAGAGAAAAACTTTGATTTTCATGTGAAACTTTATGATGCACAATTCAACTACGACCAGTAGTAACCAATATGAAGGGGTCAAGACCGAAGAGCAACATGTCAAAAATGCAATTCCCAAAAATAAAATTAATTAATTTTATTAATCATCGACCCAGTGAGAACGGAATCAATTCAATGGAGGGCCAAATAATTAATGTGCCCCAGCCCGCTTCATCGCCTCGAATAATTTTAATTAAATAGATAATAGTTTTAATTATGCACACTGTGATTATCGCCGCGTACGTTGAACAAATTCGACCGTGCGCTTGTAAACGAAACTTGCACTCGCGCGATTCTTCATTAATGATTCTATTACATGGAGGGAGCCGACCCGAGGCAAACGCGCTTCTAATTTATTTAACCACCCTGTTATTTGAATTTCATTGTTGTGAAATAATGATATTTTTAATTGTTAATAGAGCGGCGGGACGTCGCGGCACCGAGCCGGCTTCATAGGTGGCCTCGAACGGCCACGAACGGGTACATTAATTGGTGCAACTAACCGAGAAGATCGAATCCGATCTAATCGACTTGCTACTTCTTTCTTGGATACTTCAAATGCGACTGTAAATCGATATGAAAATAAATTACACCGGCATTCACTTACTGCAACCACGTAGTTAAAATATGCATTAAGTGACGAAAATCGAACAAAAGAAGAAAAGTTTCTACGCTCTGAATATGATATCACGTTAATTTTAATTCTAATTATTCTAATTATTTTCCATTTCAATGTAAAATATAAAATAGTCCTCTTGATTAGCATCAAAACAATGGTCGACAATAGCATGATATTCAGTTATTCTGCGAGAAACTATGAATAAAGGAAACCGGGAAGATTAGTTGTAAATTTATAATAATTTGACCCGCTTGGGGGTCAGAATGCAATTTCCTGGCCGCAGTTTTATTTTATATTTCACAAATGAACATAATACGTGCTACGCCTGGCACAATGACTGGCGAAAATCCCCGCATTGCCTTTTTTCACTCCAATAAAAACACTGAATCATCTGCGTCTGCTGCCGGCTGACACAACAAGCAAGATGAAATTAATTATGCACTAAATGCATAAATAAATTACACCATGATTAATAATATAAATATTAACGAGAAAATTAAAACGTTGCTCGACTGCTTTCTCGCGCGTCTCGACAGATGACAATCTTGAGAATTATTATTAATTTAGAGCCGTCGAAGAAAATAAATTGGGTGGACTATATAGAAAAGTTTTTCAAGGAAGCGACTAGAGGGACGTAGAGCTCATTAATTACAACGTAGATTTACTAGATTGGAGTGGGAGTGAAGAAACATTTTCATTATGATAAGTTGCTTTAGAGATAGTAGGTATTATTAAACTTACCAGCAATCGATGAAGTAGAGGCGCCTAACCAGGCGTGTGAGGATTCCAATAGTTTCGCCTGGAAAAAAGAAGAAATAAATTAGTAAGCAATTCTGTATTTTGTCGACAGATGGCGCTGAATGTCCCAACTTGAACAAAATTGCGCCTGAACATTCCAAAAACAAATGTTTTTGTTCAGAATTATTACTATAACAATCTAAATATATCATTATTATGTATATTATGCACATTACACAGAACGCTGACCAACACGCAATATCTTATATTACCTACATCTGAAACAGACGAATATAAAAATAAAACAAAAAGTCAATTCGAATGCGTGCCGCATGTAAATTAATTAGAGCCCCGCATTTCTCCTAATAAAAAGAGAATTTATTTATAATAGCGTGATAGCCTGATAGCGTCAAAGGTATAATTTAATTATTCACTAATATTTCCCCTTGCCGTTTGCGCGCTTATCGGCGCAAGTGCCTTCTCTAGTCACCATTAATGCATATTCCACAAATGCGCCTTCGCCTATTATTACTCATATAATATACAACCGACATTAAAAAGTAACTATAATAATGCATATAAGCGGAGAAAACAGTAAATAAAACGTTTCGATGGAATTAATGCATTGCATCACGTCATGTGTCTTATATTAATCAATATTTGTACAACTTGAATTATTCACTCGTCGACTGACTAATAATTATCTAGAATTATCCTAAGAAATACATATATATATATATATATATATATATATATATATAGTCAGTGAAATGTGCTAGTGATGAATGTATTTGAGTGTAACCGGAAATATCTATCACAACTTAAACTATGTCTTCCTAAACAGGTGGAAGACCTCTAACAAACTGCAGAGCAATATTCTAATTCTGGCCTAGGTTACGTATTCAACAATACTTAAATGAGAAAAAACGGCTTGATTTATCGCCATCGGAAGTACTTTAATACGATTTCGTTGACGTTCTATATATGTTCTTGTTTCGCACTCTCTAGCAGCGGCAAAAAGGAACCACTCATTTGAATAAGAATAGTAAAAGAGAACTAAGAACACAAAAGGAATACCAGCCAAGTACATATCGTAAAAATATACATATTACACGTCAGTATGTAAATACGCTGTAAATTATTACGTGTGATTCTGTATGATAACCGTTAATTTGCTTTAACATATAAAACACACGGTTCGCTAAATTCCTCAGTGTAACATACTTGTAATTTGTACTTTTGTGAATTTCATTCGTCAAAATTGAAACAATTGAACTGATTTTGCAAGATGAAAAAATTAGAGCAGATGAATACAGGAATGACGAAGGAACGGCAGAGTGATTGGGTAAATCGGGGAATTCGACGTCGTGATGCCACTTAAATACATCACAAACGTCAATAAAGTACTCTCCTAACGAGCTGCCCCGGAGTCGTAAACTCGCAAGACCTTTGGAGCCGGCGCTCAGATATAGTCATAAACATAACGCGACAAGCGGAGAAATTGTTTTATGCCCATCGCCGCCGTCGTCGCCGTCGTCATGCGGTCCCGCCGACTGGAGCTCTACTAGCAGCATTTGAGGTCTTGATCTTTCGCTACGATCGCTCTCACGTTACTCATGCGAAATATCCAACATCGGTAGCTCCCCGAGCATGCATTCGGACAATGAATGGTAAATGCCGATTCGGATTTGAAATGGAAATTCGTATTTGGAGAATGGGCGAATTCGTAACGATGCGCGGAGAATTATGATTACGACGTGTGTGGTACACTCGGAGCGCGCAGAAAATGCACGGCGAGTCAATCAGGCGCAACTATTTATGTATTTATCAACATTGCGAGATGGTCGCGAAAAGTGGTGTTTGTGACATTATTGCAACTCGTTATGTGGCATGATTATGCTGGATTCATATGGCCGAGTGGACGCAGAGGTGCTGGTTGCGTGTTCGTCGGAGTGCTCATAACAAAAAGCTCGGCCGCATTGTGTGCCTGCTCTCGTTTGTTAGCTTGCTGGCGAGAGGATCGGGCGCGGATGGAACGTACGAAACCGAGGCGAGCGGCGGTTAACAACAGGTGGGTGAAAACTACACGCGCTGAACGCCTCCCGGCGCCGACGCCACCGCCACCACGAGCAAATTCCTTTTATTTTTGTTTTATTATTTGCCAGTGCACGCGAAACCGACCAAACCAGCATTAAACTAATTTTCACCGCATGTTGAAATGTTGAAAACCAACATATGAAATAAAACAATTTGCAGGAAATAAAGCTTGTTGATTTTTCTGACTTTGCGACTTCCGTTTCTAGTTTAATTCACTGACAATTTCGACGATGATGAGGGCAAAGCGGAGAGAAGACACCCATTAGAATGCATCAACTTGTCAAAGCCATCCGTTGGTTTTGATATGCATTTCTGTCATCGTGCCATCAGCGCGTCGCGGTCTTGTGCCGTTAAATGCGCATCGTCGAAGTTGTTCTGACATCGGAGCTTTGCAAAAACGTCGCGATGCATTCAGGAAATATAAATAATTAAACAAACGCACTCGGGTTAGCCCAGCGCGGCTATTAAACTACATTGCCATTTTATATAGTGTATTATATCAAACAAACGCTTCGTTGATTCGCCTAATGGACGGATATTTTCGTGATCACATCACAACGTTATTTTCAATGCATGAAATCAATTATCGATGCAGTTAAACATGCTTGTATACAATCCACACCACAACGACACGGTCGTACTAGGAAGTAAAGTGCATTTTTAATTCAAATTTACATCACTTCTTGATCCGTGTTTTTTACTGCAATGCGATATGGAAGAGAATTAGACTCCACTGCCATGCCATGCTTTCCAGCACGTCAACGATAATTTACTGCACAATGTGTATGTGTGCACGTTAGTTATAATATATTAAGTCACAAATTAATTATACTCTAGTTGCATTCGTACATACGATACGCGTGTGCGAAGCGTGTGTTCTTGTGTCGTACACATTGCATGCCGATTGTCCTTATTATTAGAGATTACAATATAAGTGCAATAAAAAATGTTATTATAAAATAATCATCGGAATGCATCCGGTCCCTTCGGGTTGATAGCAAGAAAGTACAAAAACAAAGCTGTAGCACAAAGAAAATAAACGCAATTTTTCAATTACTTTATGCCAAGCTGACACTCTTTATTGTACTTGCATGAAACGTATGCACGAGTTTTCTGAATTGTAATTACGAATGACGTTTATATGTAAGATAATTATCGTTCATATTTTTTTCTTCGCGTTGTCCGCGTTCTTACGAACTGAAAATGTCTCTAGATATTGAATATAATAATTATCTTAAAAGTAATGGTCATTGTCGTCAGCAAAGAGAACGTTATGAAGTAGGTATTTATTTATATAACGTTTTTTGCGTGTTTCCTTCTTCAGTATCGTCACTATCATCATATATGAAAGAAGACAACAAGTTAAAAACCCTATATAGATAAGTAATTACCAAGTGTTACTGTAAGTTTGATATAAACTATAATGAATATTGAACACTTCGTAACCACAATCAACGATACACTAAAAGTACACTTTGACATCAATTTGTCCAAAGGTAAACAAACAAATTATTCATTTATAGACATCAAAATAAATCCACTGTGACTCACTCCCTCCCTTCACGTTTCCTATAGTCAACTTGTGAAAACAGGACGATCGGCATGATAGGGCGTTGTTGTTGTCTACAGTTGGTGTTCCAGAGAGTCAGGACGCATTACTATTGATGACAGAATGGCGTTTGCAATGCATACAATCATGGCCATCGCGTCGCTCACCGCTTCATTATTAATCGCGTCGTGTGTGTCGCGTTCAAAGAAAATGCAGCTAGATAAATAATTAAGCGCGATTGCACACGATAAAGGCTCTCCGGCATGTATCGAGTACTCTGCGGATGCATGAATGAAAGACCATTGGCAGCGCATTGCAACGTCGGCCGGCAGCAAACTGTCGATGGCAAATAAACGTCAAGCGGGTGCTAATGCGCGGATCTATAAAATGCCGCAAAGTGTGCAAAAGATGCCAATGCACATCGGGAATTTGTTGCTGGACCGAGTATAATTACACCCCCGGCTGACGCATTGCGCGTTGCATTGACATGTGTCAGTTGCACGTTCGGCTGTCGCAGTTTGGGTTTGAACTTTTGCAGAATATTTGAATATTCCTAATGGAGATACGTGTTTTTGGCCTGGTACGCTTTTATTCAAACCCGAACAAATAACGTGGGATGCCAGATACATGCTGGGGGCAAAGCTACTCAGTGCTAGTTGTAGAGTGTCACGCGAAGAATAAATATTCCCTGGAAGAAACCGGGTGTGCAACACTGAAACCTTTAACCAGCCCTAAAAGAGTTGTTCCACACCAGGTGTAAGTATATTCACGTTATTTCTAATCTCGCCCAAGTTGGAGCAATTACACTGTATTATCATACATCTGATAAGAAGTGTGTATGCGAGGTGTGTTTCGTGCGTAATCGGTTATCGCGGAAGGCATTAGCGTCGCCGACGATTAATCGGCGTGTTCCTTTTTTGTTGAACACGACAGATTTTTAATAGGTCTTTAGCGCGCGTCGACGCCGGCACGCGAGGCGTTAAAACACTTTAAAACCGCATAACTACATGCCGCATGCATGCGCTAAACAATGTGCCGCCGTGATAAAATATAAACATGCACATTGCACACACTTGAATTAAATGCTGCGCGCCGCGGCGCTTGCTGTTTGCGGAAAACCGACAAAGCTTACGCACGACGCGGCGGCATGCCGCGTGCCAGAGAAAACACCAAGCCGAAAGCAAAAGCAAAACAATGCGTCCGAAAATATAAATACAAATTATGCCGCCTCGGCATTCGATATGAATTCACATCCGACGCGATCTTTTCGCCGCCACCGCGCGCACGCTTTGAATAAAATAAAGTGTCAACATAATATAATAAAACGGCGCGACGCACGCCTTGGAATTTCTTTGAACTTTTAAGCTCGCGCGCGCATTTGCCTGCAAGGCGATTGCTCAAAATAAATAATATAATAAGACTAGATTCGCTGTTTGCGCGCAGTAAATATTAAACACGTAGCTTCACATGGTATTAACAATAAATAATTTGAAATAAAGCATGCATTGCGTTTTATTACATCTTATGAATCACGGCAAGAAGTCGCCACTGAAAATATTTGCGTACGCTCTGCGCGCTGCGCTCCCTTTCTAAATGGCGAAGTAAAATCGGTATCCTGATGAATAACGGGGAATATAACGATGCATGGCGACTGCAAAATTAAATATAGAGGTTTATAAATATCACATGTATATAGAAATTGCAGTAATTGAACGCACGTGTGAATTTATTCACGTATTTTGATTTAAAACACTTTGGAGCTTTCATCCGGCTAGCAGCAGTGTTGACACAATCTTTTGACTCTGGAATAAGTCAATTACTTGCAAAATAAAAGCATAAAACAGAAAATTTATTAGTAAACTGTCAAATCGTCCAAATATGGATGTTTCAACTTTTTCCAAACATCCCTCTGAACAGCACTAGCGCAATCCAATAAAGGCCTTTGTTATTACAGGTACACAATAGGAATAATTAACAGATAAACATCAATCGAATTGACGTAAAATATAAACTAATTGCAAATAATCAGTGCCGCTGGGCGATTCATTGCAATGCGGTTGAGGTGTACGGATCTAAGTAAGTGATTTGCATATTTTATTAAAGTGATTGATGAAAATTACATCGGAACATGTAATTCAACGTCAGATGTAGCAGTGCCGATCGGCGCAGGATAACGCGCGCCTGGCGAGGACGGATACACACTCATCCGACGCTTCTGTAGGTAAGAAGAAGTGAGACACGGCGCCATTGTCGAACGAATGCGACCCATTGTGATGCGGAATTGTAATTAAATATGAATTAGATTCGTTACGATGCATCGCAATCGCATTCGCCATCGCTCCGCTTCAAAGTCTGCGCGTGTTCGTGCGAATGAATATCTACGAGTATATCATGTACCTATCTGGGGCCGATTGTTATTATATTCATTATATACCTTTTTCTTGTTTGGTTAATACTCATCTATCATTCGGAACACAAAAATGCGCACTGGATCAAGTAAGTCGACGCGCAGTACACCATGTAAAAGCAAATTAACAGTTGTTTCATGTTCCACTCTGTGAAGCTGTAATCAATACTACGTGATTCAAACTGTTTATTGCACATTTAATATAATATTTGTAGTGTTTTGCAATGTGCACTTGATGTAAACGGCACAACAACATGCGGAATCAATTTGGAACGCACGATCTTCGCGTTAGAGCATTGGAATGTATAAATTCGTTCTTATCAATCAGGCGCGCAATGCTAATGTTGAGCACCGGACCGTTGGCGAATTGCGAGAATTGCACAGTACTGATGTATGATCGTACGATTTCGTATGCGACTTGTAACCGAAGAGTAACAGCTTGTTATTGTAACGGTACTACTGTTCATTGCTGGCTGTACCGATAATGAAAATTATTACTTAACAATTCTCAATTCGTTCCTTTGAAATCGCGATTTTTATACTTCGATCTCGTTTTAATTATGACCAATACTACTCACTTGAACCAATTATGATAAAAGTCAGCTTATTAGCTATTAATGGTCGAATGACACTTTTACGCAAAACTTGTGCTTGGAATTTATGAAATTTAATTCCCAATGTGTTTGACTTATTTCAATAACTCACGAGAACCGCGACAATTTAACGAGCGATTCGTTAGTTGCATGGGCGTGCGTGGAGGAAAAAAGCAGGGCGCGCAATAATTTACGTCCTCATAGCTAATTATTATTATAACAAATGTGCACTACTGTTGCGAGCGCTCGCGGCATTTGCGGGTGCGGGCGCAAGGATTCCAAGTGCAGAAGACAAATTTTTATGGTGATTGCGTCTAACAAGCCAAACGATCGTATAGATGATGAATGCACACCCAGCTACGAACGCAAATATAAACACACCGTGAAGATGGCAGCAGTGCGGCCGACGGCGGCGGCGCCGGCGGTATAAAGTCTGTATATCAACGCGATAATGTCCCCCTGCGATGCTTGGCACAACTGGCGCAAAACGCGTATCTCGGGTGTAGAGATAACTCGACCAACTCGCCAAACTCCACAGTATGCCGTACATTACGTATTTATATTGTCATTTATAATTACTGTTTATTATGGTAATTACAGCCGGAATGGCTGGAAAGTCGTGTCGCAGCGCGGCCTGTGATATGCGAGGGCTTTAATTGTCATATCTTTGTGCACACGGAAAACAATTGCCGCACCTCCAGAGCAAATCAAGGAATTGACTTGCTTGCCCAACTGACCAATTTTCTTTGTCACTTGTTGTGAATTATGTCATACGCTTACATGTTTATTTGACATAAATTGCTCAATTTAGTTGGAAAGTATCATGGAAGCAACTTATCGGTCTGATCAAATAAGACTTATTACAAAAGAAAAGCAAATCACCAGTGTGGAAAAAAAAAACGATCAATGTGTTTATTGATACATCGATCGATTAGAAGTTTAGGCAGATTTTCTTGTTTTGATTTAAATCTTGTGCCTATGTTAACATGTACTCCATTCCCAATAGATGCAACCGATGATACCTGAGGGAAATTGTACTCAGTGTACTCCAACAACAACCAGATAACACCGAGCACTGTTAATTATGTACATTCCGTATAACGTACGTTTTGCGAACGTCGATCGATCGCGCATCCGCATGGAAGCGCCGCCTAGACACTAGACGAATATAATGTAAGCGAATTAAAATTAAGTCCGACACATTTCGATGCCCCACGCTCTTCTGCTACCGCCGAGATTATGACATGCCCTAGCTCAATTCAACTGTCAGCCGGTCGTCTCTCGTGGCGCTCGCGGCCCCCAGAACAATGCCGCCGTTCGAGTGGCATTAGCCGAAGATGTATCGCGGCGCGCTGCCAGTAAATAGCCATGTTATCCGTCGCCGCATGAGGTGGTTTATGGCAAATCCACCATCGAGAAGCGATGTGTTGCTAACAAGTAGCTGGTTGAATACAAATAGCTGGTTGAATGTGGACGATGCACATACGATCCTCCTTTACTCCTCCGTACGCTGTAACGGGTTTGATTCGTGGTCTGCTGCGCTACAATTGTGAGAGATGATGGGAGAGACGAGACGGAGCGCGGCAGTTTCATTGGTGGGCCACGAAATCCGAGGCAACAATTTAATTAGCAATTTCTATAATTATATAACGGCTTTGTCTATTTATCATTGTGTGCGGGCACAATGAACGCGCGCGCTGCCAGGATAGCACGATCGATGTCTCAAGTAAATTGAATAATGGATGTTTGGATGTGCATTTCAAGGTTCTTCTCGCCTCCCGCCATCCCTAGTTGAACCGAAACTAATGAATATTTAATGTGACGTATATTTGTTTCGTGGCACATCTATCGCACGATCTAGGATGTAGCAAAATGTAGACAGAGCGAGATGTTCTATCAGATTTGTGGAGGCGCTGGGCAAAACGTTAATGATCCTCGGATTTGTTAAAAATGTATAGAAATATGTCGATTCGAAATGCATCCAGGACTGGTGACACTATGCTTGTCATAAACTTGTATTTAATCGTGAAATATACGCTTGTTACAAATCAACCTAATCTGGTAGCAGAAAATGATGATTCATTACATTCTTCACCTTAGTCGCGAGATATTAAATTTGCGACAGACGATAAATTTTATTTTGAAACACAATCCACTGCCTTTATGCTTATTTTCTGGCGCTGTGGTGAGATTTTCAATGTGAGGTCGTTGCGTTCTACTTTAATTCGACAAAAGCATTTGATATGTATGTTCTGCCAGAGGGTTGAACACGATATGCGCGAAAGGCTTCGAACGGCGGCGGCAGGACGCGAGTTATATCAACGCCTAGAATCTGCTTGCTTTATTTACCATTATTAAAACAGTAAATTCCACCCCGACGTTACATTCGGTATTTTTATTATTTCGCCCGCCGGTCGCGTCGACAACTGATCTGCATTGTAAGCTGCCCGGGCGGCGGTGGTGGTGGCAGCGAAGCGCATTATAAATATCTAAAATAAACTGTTTTAATCTAGAATAAACGCCTGAAATACGCCGCCACGCTGCAGCCGCATCCGAAGCGACTTCAGCGGCGCGCGATGCAAAAATGCGCGCACACCAAAAATTGCCACCATAAATATTGCTTTATTAATTTTATAATATGTTGCGCAGCGTATTTCATTCCAGTCTTTCAGCAGTTATTCAAAGGCAAAAGCTTGAATTATGCCATCAGCGATTGTGGAGGAATAAAACTCCAGTGCACATTATAGCAGAATAATGTTGTTGCAAGAGCTTAAATTTATGAATAAATAAAATTCAATGTAAATGATGTAAGTAACGTAATACCGGTAGCATCATTGCAGAGTAATGCAATTCAAGCACGCAGCCCTTTACGTCCCAATAAAAATTAAAGGATGCTGGAGTATTCTTCATGCCGGCTCTCAATACGAAGACATCCACATCTGCATGCCGTCGGTGAGTTATTAAATCGTGCGCACGATGAACATTTAATGCCTATTCGCATGCTGCTTTCCTTTATAAATAGTTTGCATGTTGAAAGTGCGTTATGCGCCGCTGCGCATTAAATATAAGCTGCCGGCGGGATATTCAGTTACAAGCTTGGCAATTTTCAATTTCATGAAAAATGAGTAACGTAAGATTAAAGGTAGGGTTACCATAAAAAGCACGCCCCGCTGAAGTGTGGCCAAGTGCGCAAAATTGAAATGACGAAGAACGATGGCTGGCTAGTTATTCGACTAGGTCACTCCTTTGCATCGGATAATGCAAAACATGCAAATAGCATTATACCCTTTCTGATTTCCGACACATATGCAACCGCAAAATTTAGGGTGGGATATAACACGGATGTTAAAGTGATAATGTGGGCGCGCTATGAAACCAGGCGGGCAGACGATATGAATGGAGCTCACCTTCTCCATCGAGGGGTGGTAGCCGACGGCAATGGTAGCGGCCAGCTCGAGTTTCGAAAATGAGCAATATAAACGTACTTAACGCGAATTTCATCCAATCAAACTAAATTACAATGCTGAAATACATATCGGTGCGCGCGCGGTTTTCAGCAGCCGCGGCTGACGGTGGCAATGCTGACGGATGGAGGTGGTGTAGAAACCGGACGGTGGTACATCATCATGATCACCAGTTCACATATCATCAGCGAGAGGCCTGTATTTCGGCCGCGTCGTGCTAGAAGTCGTATGCATTCGCAGTAATAGCAATTTAAATTCAACCAATCGAAATTTTGAGGATCGCCACCACGTAATTAAATTTTCACGACGGTTTATATATGTTATTTCTCTCGCTGCGCCTGCCGTCATATATTCAAATTTCTATTATCCAGCGGTCAGATCTACGCCCGCTAATCGGACGTACATTTAGATTGAACAATTCGCCGGATTTGCTATTAGTCCTTCGCATAGCTCAGCTCGTTTTCACTTGAGCATTCCCCGAGGAAATTTTATCCAAATTTCTGATTACACTCTGCATTACGCAATTAAAGACGTGTCAACTTGTCATTTTCGGTGGTAATCCTGCTATTTGTTCAAACATTTCATGTCTGGCTTTTTTCTTCGAGCAGCGATAGAGAAGCAGACAGGAGAAAATGAAAAATACATAATTCCAGACGATTAACCCGGCTTTGTATAGTAATTAATTTCATAACGTTTTGCGACGCGTGCGTTTGCGAATGTGCCGATTGCCATCGATTGTCGCTGATGGAAAGCAAGAAAAAGTGTTGCAAATGTCTCCCTTTCAAATTAATAATGAATTTTATGTGCTCGCTTCGACTCAGTTGCTTCCAGCAAATAAAAATATAAATTATATAAGGCGCGCGTCGGCATAAAAGCGGATTTAAAACAAATTAAATTTAGTGACGCATTTTTACATTTATGAACAAGCAGGGGGGTTTCCGAATACACGACAAACAATGACACAAATCCCGAAGAGAAGATATGACAAGTGCGAGGCAGATCGCTGGGAATTGAAAAATTATATGACGACACGCAGTCATTGCTGGTGCACAGAGAAAGAGAGTCAGATTGTTAGAGCCAAAGAGTATTAATAAAAACAAAATATACTGCGCGCCGTAAAAAAATTAAATTCGCTTTTATTACAAATTACTCGTGCATTGTTTTATTGCCGCGCGCCATTCTCTATAATATACAAAACACACTAAAATATAAAGCGATTTATTCCCGTGCCAAAATTGTATGAAGTTTATAATAAGTGCGAAAAAGCGACTTTTATGGCAAACGCTTTTTCGTTAACGACTTTCAACCACCACCTCCATGCTGCACATGAAAAAAGTCGAAGCTGGTCGAATCGATCGCATATTATTCGTATCGTCGAAGCGAAAACACTTAACTTTATCATTGCAACCCATTGACGTGGGCATTAGGTTATAATTGTGTCATCGCGCTGAAGAGTCAACTTCACCGCCGACGACAGCCGGCCTTCAATTGAGTTGCAGTGTGTGTCTCGGATCGAGACACACAAGCTTTAGCAAACCGCCGACTCTATTATGAAGTCTGGCACAAAATAATTGCGCGCGCCCGCTCGTAATTGAATTGGAATATCAATCAGTACGGGGTGCATCGAAGTGCTCTTTAATGCATTTCTGTAGGTACACGAGACTAGTACAGCCTCGGTGCTGATGAGTAGGTCTGTGCTGACTCCTCCACGAGGACAGCTAGCTAGCTCATGACGATACGATGCACTTTGAATAATTTACTAAACATTAGCACTCTCGATGCGCCCGTCGCGTCGACCGTTGATCGTCGACGGCGGCAGCGATGGGACAGCCAGCGTGGTAAAGCGGAAGCGCGTGCAGGACCAGAGGAGCTTTGATCTCGCGACCGATTTGATAGTGGCAAGCGATGCACTTACACAATGCGTGCATGAGCACGTCAGCTTCGCAAACACTCGAAATCTTCCAAACTTAGCCACCTACCCAACCGGTGCGAACAATGTATGAACTGAATGAAATTATTTTACGACTGAGAGAAATGTTGTTAAAAGCAGTGCATAATTTAGTTCGCACGTCGTTTCCACAATAGTACGGGTATTAATCTGTTAGCGTGCGTGGCAGATATTACGAATAAATCATGAAAATGTGCGAAAATTACGTGTAATTGTCGTGTTTAGTGATAAAGCTTCTGCGGCGCGTCGTCGCCGTCGATGAGACATTTTCTCCCTGGATAATTCAGGGAACGCGCTCCGCGAACGCGTTCATCATGCCCCCGCGCGCGCCATCGCTGATGTAAATCATTTTAAATAATGCCAACGCTGCCACCGTATTAATAATTTCCCGGTCGGCCGGTCGAGTGTATAAACTTATAAGCGCCGCCGTTTAATGGTCTGCCCCGGCCTGCCTCTTGCGCACTTCCACGACGATTCCCAAAAATAATATTTCACTGTAATTACAGCAGCGCAGCGGCGGCGCATGCACTCCATACTTCATTCCGTTACGAGTATATATTTATGTGGAAAATAAACTTGTTTATGAAATCTGCGCGGCGCCGCCGCTTAGGGTCAAAAGACCGATACATTTTCTTATTAGAAACGACGCGACTGGGTGCAGAGTGCACATGATGACTCGACGGATAGAAGAGCATAAAGCTCGAGCTTGTTATTGTTATGTTATGCGAATAAAACACGATCATGTCGAGATATAGAAAATGCACCCTCAAAGAGAGAATACAAAGAGAGAGTGTAGTGCGATGATATCGCAATCGAACTCTATTCTGGAAACCTTTTGAAGAAGTCGAGAGCTTTTTCATGTGACAGCATTTATTCAAATTCATGCGCGCCGCGTCGCAATAAATTATTTACCCCTTCCTCGCTTCTACAAGTATTTAAAATTTGCAAACTCATAAATTCTTTCATTATTTACTCGCACAACAAAAGCGGCGGTGCACAACCAGATACCGGCTGACAGAGTGTGCACATTTTCTCGGCGCGCTCCGGCGATAGTAATGAATTGCGGTTCGGCGTTCCTTGCGCGCAATTCGAGTAAAATGTAATTTATTAAATTCAGCGCTCGGCGGCTGCACATTTATTATGTATACGGGTTTATATCAAAACTATTTAAAGCTGCGCAAGGCCCGAAAACGTGATATTCTTGGTGAATAATTGCGCTGACGCTTTTTGCGCAGGTTTCGATAGAGAACATGAGCCGTCGCTCGCGGTGTAATGTCTGCCGTTTATCTTAATCATGGATTTTCAAAGCGCAACAAACCGACTGACTACCGTGCGGCTGCATAAAAAGCAAGCACAACCAGTACATTCTGTGAAAAGAGCCTGCGCCCAAGCACAAACTTATGTAATACTATGCAAAGCGTAAGCAACTTTAGAACACACTAATGCCACACCACGCTGCATAAAGATTAATTGTATAATTATGGCGAATTAGCAAGAGGTCACCGGTTTCAATCGCAGGTTAAACACCAATCGTGTCGATTTAATTTGTTTAGAAAGTCGCATTGAGAATTAGGGCATTCTGAGGTTAAAACTCATGGTTGCCAAGTCAAGTTGAAGCAGGAGATTTTTGGCTTTTTATAGATTTTTTTAAAGCATGAAGAAATAATCGCGCAATCCATGTTCAGGTAATTGCGCCTCTTGTACAGTACTCAACCCAGTAAATATTCGTGCGAGTGCGAAACGAAAGTAGAACGCGTCGGCTTTGATGCGCTCGACCCAATTACGTCGAGCAGATAGAGCACATGCATCGTGCTAAAAGACTTTTTTCACTTATATGCGGAGGACAGACATTTAAGAAAAGGTTTTTATATTGTTATAAACAGCAGACTGAAGAAGAACAAGAACAAGAACAAAGATGGTACGAGAAGTTAATCAAATGATTGGCTGCCAGCGAATTCCTAGGATGTAAACAGTTAAAAAAATCGAATCGATAATGTCATAAGTTGCATTATTCCATTAAACAAAGTAAATAATCATGCCAGAACGCAATTTGGAATTTACAATGGGTAATCGGATACTTATTACTAGCGATTTTCATTGCAAACCTCGTAGCATTCCGATTTCGCAAAACATCGCACAAAACGGCCTACGCTCCAGTGGCAAAGTGAATATCGGCGCAGCTAATAAGCAGCATTCACGCAGTCGTATAGTCATCGGCGTGTTTTCATCTTTTATTTTCGCCAATGAGCATACGCGTCTCGCCGGCCAACTGAGGGAATTGATCACATATTAAACCGAAACGAAATACAGTAAATACTCAACGCACACATCGCGCACAATGCGGTGTGCGGCGTGTGGCGGTGGCAACGACACCAACATAAATATCGAGGAATGCTTCCACGTGTACGTGCGTGGCACTCGGGCTCAAGGTATGCACGGCTGCCTATCCGCCATTCGATATGGCAGTTATGTATTGTGATTAAATTAGAAATCATATTAAAGCGATATTTGCGAGAGATTTTATAGTATCGAAAGCTCTGCGCCACCCACATCGCCGTTGCCAGGCGCGGAATCAGACGGAGAAATGCGGTAGCTCGACAATGTGGCGACTATTACCGTTCTGATTCGAGAAAAACAATCGACAATAGATCGTAGACGGATCGTTTTCGGAATGCCCGCGTTTGGAAACAATAGCGACAAGAGTCAAGAGAAGAAAATCCGGTACTAGTCCGGTACTGGCTCCCGTTGTGCGCTTGAACGGTAGCAGCAAATGCATCCCCGGCGTTCCCGGCGCTACTACTTACCGCACGACGCGCACATTTATCAACTCTCGAACGTAGCAGAACGGTCGTTTATGTCTAAATTGACAATAATGATATGTTGGGAGCCTCGTGAAGAGAGCATCATCGCATCATCGGCTACGAGATGAAGCGCCCACGGGCAATTCGTAGGATGTGCTCGCGTCGTCAGCACGATCGCATTCGATACAAATGTACGTCGGATGCAACAAAACAAATCAATACAGAGAGATCGGATGCCAACGAGTAGCCCGCGGTGTGCAATCTTATTATTTCTTATTGGGCTGCGGTTTGATATCGTGACCATTACATCTAGGACGCTAGATGGCGCCAGGCTCGACACACAACAACTCATCATAACCATTTTCAGACTAATGTTAATGTAGACTCCTCGACTGCACTTTGCTGAATGCAAGATAAAACTTTATTATTAATCGCGTTTAATAAGTAGCAATGAAACACATTAGGCCGTGCTTGATAGCAATTGCACATAACTACTCCGCTCGTGGCACACATTAAAGCCCTTGCTATTAATTAATTCAATTAAGCCTCCAACCGATAAGCGCCGGATTCGATGGGCACTTGTCGGACGCATCGCAGCCACTTGTAAAGAATCCGTTTTTATTTCGTAAATGCGGCGTTAATTCCCCGCCGCTGTCTCGAGAGCATCCCACATTCGTATTTCAATTACTTATATTTGTTAAGCCGGCAATTTTAAGCGCGGATATTAAAAGGCGCGCATCGTTCACTGAACCGGCGCTTGATTGATTGAAATATATTGTTGGCGGAGTCGCATTGCAACAGTGCGCTGCCAGCGGACTAGAATTAGCTCAGTCAGCATGATCGCAGGCGAAAAACCTGCGAGATGAAATCGCATCCGAACCGCAGCGAGCAATGCAATGCAGCCAGCGAGCACTTTTCATGCACTTGCTGCAATTCATTCATTCATTCATTCATTCGTTCGTTCGTTCGGTGCAGAGTTAAAACGTGGGACGCTCAAGACTTCATTGCGCACATCGAGTTATACAGTAAGCGGATTATGGTATTACATTTATATTATTTCTTTGGCCCTTTCCCTGCATTGAGTTCTCCGCGACTGATGCACATGCCGATGACGAGAGTGGCAAAAAACTCTTAAGTCGCGAACGCGCCATTGAAGCGAATTGATAATGCAGAATGGGAATAATAGAAATTGCTGGCGGTGTCGTTCAATCGTGCAAATTTAATTGGTTGCGTTTATTTCCACAAAATTCCATCACGATCGCGTCATGTCACCAGAGTGTCCTTTTAGTTTTTTTTTTCAGTTTCAAAGTTAGCTTTATAAATCTTCACCTTTGTGCGAATTTGCATCTAAATCATTTAAATCTCAACGACACGAATATAACAACCACTCCCATATCCGTAATTTTTCATCGTGCGGTGGTGATGAATAAATTGTGGGCTTCGTTTATTTTATATGGTGCTAAAAATAATATTTCCACGTTGTATGCATATAATATCCACGTGAAAACATTATAAAACAAATAACCCCATCGTCGTCGTGCCGCCTGTTCGTTCGGCCGCATTATGCATGCCGAGGAGAATTTATTCAAATTTAAATTACGTGTAATTAGGTTTACATTTACATATAAGTAATTACTATAGCATATTTTAATTATAAGCTGCTATGTATCGCGCACACGTTTTGTATTGATCAGCCAGTGTATAAAATAAAGCGATGCACTTGTGACTCGGGAATCAACAATTTAGGGTGTAACTGAGACTTTGTGCGCCCGTCATAGAGTCATCATTCATTTATGTAATTTCAAATTTACATCGCAATTAAAATTAAAGTTTCGGTCACGAAATAAGAAAATCGAGCGCACTTGACGGGCCTGGGAGCGCACTAATCGAAAACTTCCACGAAAGTTTAATTTATGGATGGGGGAATGAATTAAATATTTAAATTCTGTTTGAAGACACAGTCGGCGACTGGCATAAAATTGATTTTTTTCATTTTTTGTTTGTTGGTGAAGAGTCGATGGTGAACTTTATTTTAAATGACTTCAAAGACATTTAACTAAATGCAATTATCAAAGCAAATAAATATAATTCCTACGCTCGGGCAAATAAGAAAAAATGAATCAATAATTCATGCAAAAAGTTTTCAAATGTAAATTTAAATACAATCCCTAATTCGCATTATTGTTTTTTTTTGCCAGTCCAGGCGCCTCCACCATTTTGCTCGTTTTGCCATCCATCCAAGCCATTCGCATTATTCTATACAATATACATATTATAATATACTTTCGTATTCTACGCTCGGGCTATTTTCTGGTGCACCGAACGAGATGTTCGTTCACAAAGCTCATTATCATTAGTATATTTAAAAGTTATTCTTTCTCCAGCAACGCCGCGAAACTTTCGGCTCGCCCGCGATTAACAAAACTTCCGCGCGAACGCAATAAACGCCTCGGGCGTGCAAATATTTAAATATAAATATCCAACTCGTCGTCGGCGGCGTCGCGGAGCGCTAATTGCGCTTTATTGCCAACTTTATGTCTCCAGCGCGGACGGTGGCGCTAGCGCCAAGAAAAAAATTAAATATTTCTGATGGCGGCGCCGCTCAAATTTAAAAGTTAAAATTAAAGATAGTCCTGCAATTCCATCGCAAGCGGGTGGGGAGTGACAAACGCGTGGTAGTGTGCAAGAAGGACGCCGCAAAGAACTACATCATGAGCGCAAGCGACGCAACGCAGAAACGTGATTGAACTAATGAAATTCCCTCGTGTCGTATACATGTCTTGCGGAACGGTTATTGTTATGATTATTGTTATTCGTCGCAGCGGCGTTTACGATTATTGTTATTATTATAGAATATAATAATAATATTAAAGCAACTTTGTTATCGCGACCGCACGGCGACGTCGAGTCGCACCGCCTCACTCCACACGAATATTCTACAATTCGTTGAGATTAATTTGTCTTCGTGCTTTTATAATGATGGGACACATAATGATAACGCCCGTATTCGCAGCCAAGCACGCCTTGGCTTTATCGACATGCTGGAAATTATCATGTTCTCATATGTGAGAAGAGAGTATATTAAATTTACTATTATCGCTTTTGCCGTTTAGCCATCGTAGTAATTGTCATAATCGTCCATGCTACCACACACAATCCAGCAGAGATCAACACATATGGCGCGCCATGGATCACCCACCTAATCACCTGCCCACGCCTGAGTTTCGAGCTCTATTACAATTGTACAGTTTCCACCCATCAACACCTTTCCATGTGCGCCTGACCGCAGCTAATTGTTTATACAACATATACGATGCACTCAATTTATGAATATTACATCTAAAGTATAATGCGATTAAAACGTTAAATTCAATTTCCTTAAAAGCACTTTGTGTGCAAATGACGGGACGTACGTAAGCCTTTGGTAATATAAAATATAGGATGCCAACGAACGTGGACGAACGTTACCAAAAACATTAACAAAAAAATATTAAGACAGTTACTTTGAAAGCATTTTCGCATTTTAAAGGCCTAATCATATAAATCTTTCACGAATTTCAAATATTAATACAATGTTTAAAACTGTTTGCATTTAACGAAATTTAATAATACCATCTGAAGCAAATAATTTATTCGTTTATTATTTTTCTTCGCGCAGTCGTTTCTTCAATAGTCAAGCAAAAGGCAACATTTGTACGTTATTACGGCAAATTAAGCATAAATTTTGTTTGCCCTCGCTTACTAGCCGGTCCGTACGCAATAAAACACACACTTTAAAAGTTTACTTACTCCCCCGTTCAGGCCGAACGGTTTTCAAAGAGTTTGCATGCAGCGCATCGACATTGCAAGTAATAAGCAATAATGCAAAACTTTGGCAAACGCACACTCGCCCACCAAAGTTCAACGGCGGAAATGAAATATATGTCCGCTTACCTGTAACAAAAAAAAAATAATTTCATTAGGAAATGGGCGCAATAAAATATCAAATCCAATATTTTATTCTAGGGGTGCAGCGATGGCGGTAACTATTGGGGGAGGTAGTAGCAAGAGAAACATAGAAGAATAATTTGTATTATGGCCTCAATGGGAACCTGATTTACAATATTATGCGTATTAAACCACGAGTAAAAAATTAGGGGAAGCTGAAGACTACATGGCTGGGAGCGCGTAATAAACAATGTAATCATTATAAAATACAATATTCATTTAATTGATATTGATATCGGTATTACTCTCAAATACAAGCATGTATTTTAATGCATTTATTACAAATCGAACATTAATACATGCAAATTTCATTAAGATAACATTGAACTGCTTTTTTCCAGCGACTGACTTGTTAGCTGTGTGTTGAATTCATTTCGACCGGATTGAAATAGAGTAAAAAAATTATCCGCAATAATCTAGATTAGGCTCTCGAAAGTAGAAAAATTAACAGAGCAATAAACGATTGTCCGATCGGTGTTATCACGTCGGCACTCTCTTGCCTGATGTGCGCCGCAAAGTTTATTGCAGGAAGAACATCGTAAACCATCAGGAACCACACAACGCAACCGCACTTCTTGCATGCATTTCCTGGGATGGTATTACAACTTACGACCTTTTAGCTCCTTCTTCGACGCATTCTCTCCAGATCGCAATCGCCCTCGCAAGTGCTGTAAATAAAATGTACACACACAAAAAAAAACCTCAAATTTCCCCGCCGGCCGAATAAATACCAGAGTAACCAGTGAAACATAGCAAGACAGGAAGACATTTTCTCTCCAAGTCTCGAACGTGTAACGATAAATTCCATATAAAACAAGCACATCTTTAGCATAAATTAAAATCCCCATGTGCTGAGTATAGCTGGAGGTAAGTCAGTTGTGGGTCATCATTTGGAACTCTTTATTCCGCGCACCGGTCGCACATCAACGAGTATTTAATAAATACCTACGGATGAAAAATGAGCGCGCCCCCCCCCCCCTTAGTGCCACTGGGCCGGAAGTTATAAAACAATTTAATAACATATTTAAGCAATGTCGAACGTGTACTCGCGTACGTATTGCGTAAATGTTGGCAATCGTGCTATCCAAAACAATGGCAGTTTGTTTCCAGGTCTCTCTTTCCAGGTCGTCTCTTGGCAGATGTCCGAAGATTTTCAACATAAAACTGATGATGATATAATATCCTCGGCATTTGTTACGAATCAATGAATATATTCACGCGCCACTCTGTGCTGCGTCTTCAATTCGCGTCCTTTCACACGAGAGTGAACGATCAGTGTCCGCGATACGGAGGTGTAATGGCAGCGAATCCTGGAAATGTATCACAGTCGACAATCTGCCACCCATCGAATAACATCTATTGCCCTTAATGGCCAACAAAAGAAAATCGAGCATACTTTGATCGATTTTATATGCCAATTTAGTTAGGATGCAAAACAACTAAAGTGGAAACCAAAAGAGAAGCTGTTTAATATCTCACCAGCAATGAATAGCATAATCTACGGCGTCTGTTACAAGTCGTTCAAGTGAAGTATAAATATTCAGTTATAAGTAATAAGGAATTTATTTACGGCGCATTGTTCCGCCGTCACAAGCAGCAGATAATAAATTATTATTTTATGCGGAAAGGATGTCGGCACAGAGATATATTATATGCCTAATTCTATATTATTATAAAACACTTTGTTATGTAAATCGACGTCTATCTTTCTATCTGTTCTTCCGTAAATTCTATTGTTTTGGTTTATACTAAAATGAAAGCCATAAAAATGAAGAAAATGATTATACCCTCCACTCAGTAAACAATATAGCTTGTTAGAATTGTTTTGAAAGCGCTAAAATTCGTATAATAGGCAACCTACCACCTAGCGACCATCGCATAAATATTTAGCCATGATACAGGCGTGTACACATTCAATTTCGTTGCGTATGCATACAAGATTCACTTGGGCTTTGCTTGGGTGCGAAGTCGACGTTGAAAGGCTTACCAGCCAACCAACCCTACACTCAGCTTGCTAGGAAGGCAAACATGATAGTTTGCACTATACCCTCTGGTATAGTATAGTTGGTAAACGCGCGCGTTTACGCACACTACACCTTTGCACCGACATTCGAAAGAAATAGCACCCGGCTAAATCCCATATTTATGCGACAGTTAATTACACATACAAATTATATACAGCACAATAAATTACAAACATAAGTAAAATTTAATTATCCGGCGTCCACCTTGGCAGTTGCGGCTCTAATTGCCTTTTATGCGTTGCTATACTTGCTAGGATTCTATTATTTCTTTACTATAATATTATATCGTGCGTTGTGACGCAGTCTATTCTTCCGAGCAAGGCTTTTTATGCCGTTTTCGCTGGAATAAACCGAAATAATATATTTTACGCGCTCGCAACTTTTGAGTCGCACGATGAGGGTTTATTGTATCGCATGCAATGCATTCGCGTCGTTATGAGGCGTTATTAAATTTAATTACGCACATCTATAATGCGTAATGCGGACAACCCGTTTCGGATTATAACTTATGCATTACTTTATTACGCTTCCACATGAGCTTGGTTTAATGCTATATTAAAATTAAAAGTGACAACAAGAAATGATTGTACATTGATACATCCTCCTCCTCCGTCCCAGCCCGCTTTACCCCATTTTGGGGAAGATGATTATGAAGATGCACAGCAAATAAATGGAATGCAATAACGTGACGTGGAACAACACATTCTACACAGGCATGCCCATGACTTGTCTCGTAGTTATAGAAATAACTTATTAATATATTCAGAGTGGCGAAGCTGATATTGCAGGCATCTCCACCGCTGCCGCAGAGAGCAGACGTAACGTACGTCGTTTCATTAAAAATTAAGACCGCACTAAGTAACTAGCGCTCTAACATAGACATTTCTGCATTATTGATGCCAAACATTATGCGCGATTATATTACACGCACTGCATTATTAAATAGGCTACATAATCTCGCCGCATACGCCAGCAATCAAAACGCAGCGGGGAAAACGGCTAAACGAGCGAAGCACGGACGATAAATATTATAAACGGCATGATAAACTATTAATTTTCCATTCGACCAACAAACAAACAAACATCAGTGTAAGCCGATACGTATTCAAATCGTTAGTTACTCATCAATCAGCTAATCATCCCCCGGTAAGCGTTAAGGACTAATAAACGTTCATTCACATTCCTACAAATAAGAGAGGGCGGCGGTAGGTAGGAACCAGAAATAACTAATTTTAGTGCAGATTACCAACCACATGTTTCCCAAGTTGAAAAACTCGTTTTAATCTTAATCGCTTTAATAACATGAAAGGAGCATTATCAGCAAATAAATCCATCTGTGCTCTCATGCGTTCGGCGAACATGTGTTATTTCTTTCAGATTTCACTCGCCACGTGCGCCGGTGAAAGATTATGAACGATGAGCAGCCGCGTGAAATTATGCGAATATTTTCCGAGCGGTGGAAAACGTGCGAAAGCTTATGCCCAACCAACCGACAGTGAGGCGGCGGCGGCGGCGGCGGCGGCGGCGGCGATGGGCCGTGAAGCGGTCGCGTATGCACTGAGTGTATCGTGTGTGCGGTGTATTTATTAGCGCGTTGATATGTGGAGATTTAATCTAGTTATATAGTTGGTACGCATTGGTACTGGGTGCGCAATGGGTTCGTACCCGATGAAAGATTAATCGATATTTTAATGTTCATTAACACGCATCCGAATGAACCTTTTAGCTATCATTATTTTCCATAGCAAGCGGTGCATTTAACGTCCCGTCCATCACATGTGCGCCTGTTGTTGGGCACTGCACGTACCTGCCATATAACTCGCGTTGATGCCCGCAGAACGTGCATTACTCCAGGACTATTTCTGCATGGGTCACATGAGACTTTTCCCTGGCTTACGCCTCGCGAGCACGTTTTGTTGCTGAACTTTACGAAATCACTTGTAAATAAAATTAAAGCGTAACAGTGGCTTAATTTATGTGGGCGTTCTGTATAGTTTTACACATCATCGTGTTATTTGTGTACAAAAATAAATCAAACTTTTACGGCCGCTGCACCACCTGCATCAAGTTAATGCCGTCGAGCGCGCTCGCACGACGCGACGCGCTCCTGCTGCTGCTCTCTGCCGCGAAAACTCTTTTGTGCGCCGAACGTGTAAATAAACTAAATTTTAATATGGAAAAATAAAGGCTGCCTCGAGAGTGCACGAGGCTGTGTTTACAAGGCGTAAAATTCGTGATTTTATTATTAACTTAACGCTCGCCCTGATCGCTTACCGGTCCCATTTTGAATAAACATAGAAATCATTTTCTCTAAATATAAGCTCTACAATATTTATCCGATCGGCGGCGGCGCAGCTCGTAAATCTCACGTAAAATTTCACGCCTCTGCATTAAAACATTAAAGCATTGAAATTACTTCCAGTACCTAGCGTTTCCAGTTATTTTTATTTCTGGATTAGCAGAACGGGATCGCCGCGCAAACATTGATAAGTATATTGCATCTGGGATTGAATCTGTGAACATTAAATCCGAATGACTGAAATCCTTTTTTGGCGATATTTAATCAAGGTAAGGACTCTAGCTGGGAGGTAGCGCATCAGGCGGCACAATTTGCATCCAGTTAAAGTTAATTCTCCCTTGAATTTCAACGATTGTTTGGATAGACTCACTCGCAAATCGCGATGTATAAATAAAATATCATCAATTTATTTATATTTGAAATGTATAGCTGCGTAGATAAACGGTCCGCTATGGTTTAAATTATCCGTATGATGTTTTGATTATATAAATTGTAGGCAAATAAAGCACGCCACTTTCAGTTAAATAAATAAATACCGTGCACGCCAACGCGGCGCGAATGCGAGAACCGTTTGGACAAACGACCACTATGAGCAGTATTTACATTTAATTGAATATTGTTTATGTGCATATCAGTTTAATTAAATTAATACCGGAGCCGAGCGAAACATCATAGCACAAGTACAGATGAATTTTACAGCGCGAACGCGAACGCGCGCTCATAAACCGCCACCATCCAACAATACAATAATATAATGAAATAAATACCCTCGCAATAACATGTCTCCGTGTACTAATTAGCATCTCCATTGAATGATTGATGATTAGAGGGCGCAAGTGCTGTGATTCCTGCGAATGACGCGTTGCGCTGCAGCGCTCTCCGCCGGTGGATGTCGCCACCGGGAACCACCAATGCATGTCCTCCATAAACAAGCAAGATATATGCACATAAGTCATCCCTTCATGTAATTGCGAGCGGCCTGCCCCAACGCAGACGAACGCCGCCGCGCATTGTTGGTTGCATCGTTTCGTGCACGTCGATAACAGAACAATGTCAGCGCTTCCGGTGTCAGATGTATGGATCCGGGCGGCCGGACCGCAAACTCCGGAAAGTCGTGTCCATCCTTGCCCCTTGCAGCGCGAGCGCAAATTACTGCCATTCCTGCGGTCGACTGTCGACATCCAAATCCGGCGAATAAAGCTTAATGACGTTCCTTCTATTATCGTTATTTATATTCGCATATAGAGCGGCGCGGCCGTTTAAATCATCCGTAAAGCGAGACAATGAGGTAAAAATGTCAGTAGTTTACACGGACAGCGGTTGAAAACAATCGCGGATTGTGGCGATCAACTACCAGTGCGAGTGTGAGGCGATGTTCAATGGGGTGGCAGTGGCGACCGATCACCAAACGAGCAATTAATAGGCCCGAATTAAAATGCGTCCGCGTTATGAGCGCCCTTTGCTCTTCGGCCGTGCAGAGTTTTATGCCCGGTAATTCTGCGTGCGCAAATTGCGAGTGCATTGTCACGCGTTTATCGCCCGGCCGCGTTGGTGTTTGCGCTGGAGTTTTTGCGTTGTTGTTATTTGCGCTCGGCTTGTGTGCGCATTATAGCGGTGCGTGCGTGCGAAAAGTGGGAAAATAGTGGGCCGTCATCGCCGCGCGAGCTGACACCTGTTATTTTCAATTTTCACTCGCTATTTTCACAATCGGCCCGATTGCGGACTGCGCGGCCCGAATTACGCGCGCGATTTGATTAATTGTTTTTGTTTATTGCCGCAATTACACCTATTTGTTTATTGCGAATTGTTTTCCAAACGCGTCGCGGCGCGCGTTGACATTGAAACCTCAGAATGCATTTATTAGTTTCGCCGGCGAATATCATACGATTTATATTGAACATTAATTACCTCCTTGGTATTCCGACGCCGTACGCACCGCTGTCCAACCAACGCGATTCTAATTACATGTGTCGACAAGAGTTAATTGTATTCCATTTTTCATTAGGCCGCAGTTTTCATTAATTAAGGTGTCTTGCGCGGAGCGATCCTAAACGGCCTAATTAAATTTCACGCAGCAGACGTTCACACATCACAGGTTGGTTCGTGCGGGCAAGGAAGCGAGAATATTATGCATGCAGCGGTGCTGATGTGCGATAACATTCCGACACATTAAAAACATATTTCGTTCCGTTCTTTGACAAAACGTTCCGTTTATCGCCTCGCTCGAATCGAGATCTTCGATCGTTTTACATAACGATCGGATGATAAATAAACTATTGTATGTTAATTAAACAGGCAGCGAGGCCGCGAGCAAACACCCATTACACGAAAAAACGATACCGCATGGAGAAAGACTTCCGTGCGTTTATTACATGCGTCTACTCGTGTGACGCATACACCATGTGAATTTACATCGTTATATGAATGGCAATTTGATGAGGCGATAATGATGGACAAAAAAATTTATCACGTGCATTTATGCACCAACTTACATCATCAAAATATCAGGAAATAATCAATAGTCATGTCAATTCATAATTCATAGTCAATTCTACGTACGCAGCTGTACATTAGATTTCCGCTTTTGTAGAGAACACCTAAAATAAAACGCAAGCTTTCTAAAACGCTCTTTAAAACTTCAAACTTATTTTGATGATATTTTGATAATATCATTCTATAATTCAGGTGATATTTATACTCCATTATTTTCCTTCCCTGATGCATTATGCTTTAATATCATGTGATTTATTATTACCGAATTAGAACGATGGGCGAGCCTGTGCAATGTAATTATTATCTTCGGCTACAGGACATGGATTGAATAAGCTCTTCGGACTTCCGACTAATTTTCGATAACGAACAAATCCGCGCGCGCCCGCGCTCAAGGATCGACAACAAAACAACGGGACATACGTATAATAAGCACATTCGCATTAATGTGAATGCACGAGACGAAGACCAGCAGCAGTCACTGTTTGCAATGTGGTGTGCGGCAAACCGGTGCGGGGATAAATCAAAATCGTAGATTGGTAATTATCGACGTGATACAACGTTGTATATCACGGCGTTTGGTGTTGCGCTCTCGGTGCAAAGTTGGGCCGCGCTGTTGACTGTTGGGTTCCGCCAGCTGGTGTGCGACGAGTGCACCCAAGCTGGGCTGCTTGCGCACTCGGATATAAATCAATTGAATAATGAATGTGCGAATAATCAGCAAATAATCAGTAGCCTCTAATGGTCAGTGGTGCTTTTCTTCAGGCGATGCGAGAGACGATAGATGATGATTTCGTATGCCTATAGTTTGCTATTAATTAAGGAACATATTTTGTGACGCTATCGTTATAGAAACATCTAACCGTAGTCTCACGATCCAACATGACGATACATATATTAAAAGTTATAAATGTGATTAATTCAGGTTGTTAATTGAATCCTATCCAAAGATTCACCAGGCGATAGATCAGTAGGAGAAAATATTAAACGTAAAAGGAACTGGCACATCGTTCCAGAATACATCCAGACATTAAGATAATAAAGTTTTGTTTTGTCTTGACTTAAGTCGACGCACATCATCACAAAATATGTGAAGTACGCGTAAGTGCAGTTATATTAATGAAATATGATAAATGAACAGCCTCGTAAAATGTTAGTGTTTTCAGTGTGATGATGATTCGAATCGCGCGCATAAATATGCATTTCTCGCGTGCCGATTGTATCTTCAATTTGTGTCTGTCTCGCAACTCATCGGAACGGCGGCAAACATTCAATATCGCGAACCTATCGCGAACCTACAGAATCAATTTCACACACCGTCTGGTGACGACGGCCACGCCGCCGATCAGATGCTACAGTTCTGCGAATCACTTATAATGTAAATCGTTAAATCGACATTAATCGTATCTTAATGATAATGTGTGACGAATGGCGATCGATTCTTCAATTCGCAGAAGTGCGTGCTGATTACCTTCACTCGGCTGCATCCAAATGCAGGCGTTCTAAAGTCGTGCACTTGCCCATCGAGCGTATCTTGAGCAATCGACCATTAGGTCGCAGCAACTATTAGCTCTGCAAGTATCGCGATACGCAATGTGATAATAAGTATCATGTGTTGCATGCTGCCGATATAAACCGCCTCCAAGTGCTGCAAATTTGTAATGCAACGACACAGACCGTGCTTAATTCCTATCTCAGTGGTAGTAAAACATTTAAATGCCATACAAATTTATACAATTTGCAGCCGGGTGCAAGAGCGACGCGTCGAGAGCGATTAAAATACATTATTCGTCTCAAACGCTGCCCGTCCCGTCCCGTTTTGCAGCGGTGGCAACTGTTGAAATGCGATTTTTAAATTTTAATTTTCATAAGTGCTTATCCCGAGTATAGATCTCGGCCCAGCGCAGCGGGCGCAAAAAATTACCAAAGCCGCTGTTGATATAAATTACGATGCGAAATTATTTATTATATGCAACCGCTTCGCGCAGTGAAGGCGCCCGCTTTCGTATGCAGCGATGTGCAACAGAACGCGAATTTATTACAATTTATTATTACGATGCAGCGAGCACGGCAGAAAGAATACACATTTGTTAATTATAATTTTTAGCGTGCTGAGAGAACCCCGGCTATTTACGCGTTCTAAATTGACCGTGTGTTCACACCATGTCCACCAAACAAACCTATCCAACATCTTGCTAGGCTCCTTGTCCTATTCAGCGTCCGAGAATATCTTGAATAATTCCTCACAGTGCGCTAGACATTGTTGCCATGCACTCGATTGGGCGATTGCGAAAACGCGCGCGCAATTTAAATAATTGAATACATGAATACGCTGATAAGCCACCATATAATGCATACAACGTGCGCAGCGCAAGCAAATTTGATAATAAATAAAAATAAATATCAATATAGACAAGGCGTAAGGCGGAGAGAGCAATAAATATTTATGATTGCAATGGCGAACGCGTACGCGTACGATATATCGCACGCAGTCAAATTGACATTTATTGACTGGGCGCCATTTTATGAGAGTGAAATTTCAATGCAATCCCAATCGCGCCTAATTTGCACACGAAGAAAGTCGCTACCACTCAACAGCTTGTAACTCATGAATGAGTACAGTAGCGGCCGGACAAAGGAGATCGTCCTATATGTAATAACTACTTATTATGACTACTTATTATGGCTATCTCTCAATATGATTGAATGACTGAATCAGCAAGTAGGTGAAAGGCAGTTGCATTTATGGCAAGCCGACACGAGAAATTGCGCAAGGGAGAGAATTTAAAATTTACGATGCCATTTTGTTTACATATTACATTGTTTATAATAGATATTTTATTATCGATAAAGTTGCCCGTTAAAGTTTAATAGATATTCCGCGCATACAGTATTTACTAGAAGAGGCGGCTATTCTGAAGGTAGACTGCGGCGTAAGGCCATAACGCACTTATTACAGACGATGTTACATTTTTTAACTGCCTGATGCGCGGGTCAGGGGACAGCCGCGCAACAAAATGCGTAGGACTTTGAATGCGGTGGGGCGGCATATACGATTGGAAAATGAGGGTGATTCTGCTCTTAAAATTGTATCATGTGCCTTTGTGAGATACATAAAAACGGCAAACAACCCCGATATGAGACCATTCGTATAACAACGTTGGTTACACTTTTGTGGCCACTTTTACAACTAGCGCAACAATATGACATTTTTGTATCGATGCTCGAATCAAATCCACGAATTTTATTTTCCTCTAGCGTGAGTAGCAAGACATACAGTACAAACAGTACGTACACTATTGCTGAATTTCGGACTAAAGCGACTAATGTACTCACCTGAAACAAAAACATTAATTTAAATTCAGTGTAAAACAAAACACGGCTAAATCCACAGTTGCGTACGAAGTGCGTTAGGTGTGATTCGGTAAATCCAAAGTATGTAAATTGCACACGGTGAGAACATCAGTGTCTCGCGGCAATTTCCGAGTTCACACGCCGAAAAACCTCGAAAAAGGGTTGCGCTCATCCTCTTTCGCATGCAAATATTGTATTTTCTACTTGGCCTTGTTTTCGGTTCTCTACTCTGCCACCTCCGCTGTACGATGTTGAACCGTGAGCACAATTAACAAGCCGTCTACACCGACTTTACAATCTCCCTCCGCGCAAGGGCGGCTAATTGAAGCGTTTATCCCGAGATTTTTGGTGATTGCGATCTTTACCGAACACCGTGTTATTTGACTTTCCCAACTTTGAAGTGTCTACAATCTACAAATTAAATTTGCGCTACAATTCGTCCATTTGTTTTAGGAGACTGAAGTTAAACAAGTTTCCGAAGAGCAAATCGTACGTGCTCATACACCTGCACAATCTATCCAAACTAATTTCGAAATATTTGCTCCCCTTTACACTTCTCCCTTTGCTCCTTGCGGTGACGGCGCTTATAAATTAAATTCTAGAATTCGCAAGGAAAAAATGTAATGAAATTTGCAACTGCAGAAATGCGGTGTGAGCGTAAAAGAAGCCGCCGTCTAGTTTCTCTCTGTCTCATTCGCCGTTGTCGGATTTAATTGCGGCGATCCTTGGCAATTGGATGTAAACGCAATGATAGATCGTTGAGATGCCGTCTGTGGGAAGCGAGCGGGAGATGCTTAATTACTGCCCGTCTTGGATTACTGAGAAATTAATTTCGCCCGGAAGAGAGACGTCGGCCGGAGGGGGTGGCAGTGCCGCAGAACTGTGCATCCGCATACCGTGTATGCGCGCGTGATATTCGCGGATTCCAATTGCACACAAACGCCGCAAACGGAAGTTCGGATGAGCATCTTGCTTGTCTTCGTCTCTCCGTCTTTACTATTATACTATATAATATTAAATATTGCATTATATTAAATTTTCCATCTGGATATTCCCGTTGTGTAATCCTGGACGCGCACCGCCAGCCAGCTATTGAAAGTTTTAGTTCGGCGCTTAGCGAGTGCTGGAGATACTCAAGCGAGTGAATGCGCTGCGGCAACGGGAGCAGGACGGGAAGCGCGATTCATTGTTACGGAAGTTGTTACGGAGCATTTATAATATCTTAAGATAATGGATATCGCTAATGCCACACAAAACGGTACTGGGTCTTTTCGAAAAGCAATTTATCGTCATAATACTAAGGATGTGAAACATTTACCGAGGTACAAAAGTAAACCAACAACGAATTCAAGTGTGCAGATAAACAACTCATTTGCAGCATCCAAAATGCCGGATGTCGTTTTGCTCAACGTAGAAAATCCAAAGAAGACCTTGTATATCAAAAGTAGTGCATCTTATTGTTTGGGAGAGTGTGGCGAGCGCACCAACGTTAAGCCACGCGTGCGCTGCCATGGGCTAATGTGTTCGAGGGGAAATTTACAATGCACATACATCACTTTGAAAGTTCACCAGCGTTGCCACCTTAACGTCTGCCGCCATAGCCACACCACCGTCAAGCAGTAGCAGATGCAGCTTAATGATTAACTACCATCTTCAAATATAAAAACTTCCTCCAAATGTGTACAATCCAAATTTCAATCAGAGTCAGGTCAACTGTAAATAAATTACATCCGAGCGAAATTACTGTCACGGTCCATAGTCAATACTGATGATGAAACACACCTGCGTGATAATGAGATGATCGACTACTATTTCGCCCTTTTCGACCTTGCCGACGACGGACACCATCAGACATCGTTAAAATCGCTTCCAAATGACACTGTAACAGGTGTGTCGGCTATTGTATGCTTGCAATCGCCCTCTTACGGCCGAATTGCTCATTTAACCTCAAAATTACAATTTCAGTTGACGAACGGCGCAAATTGCTTCCAACCACTTTACCATCCCACGCAATACTCCATTAACTGGTGCACCACCGCAGGAAATAAATCGCAATGTTTCCGAAACGCTTTTTCTTTTTTTTTTGAAGACATTGGCCTAGTTGCACACTATTCATTTCCATCTCCACCATCTGCACTGCTTTGATTCATATTTCATTCCGTATTATTAATGCACAGCGACGAGCCGAGGGAACGGCATACACCGTGTGGCGGTGGTGTCCCCGTGACGGGGATGATACGTGTGTGATGTTTATGACGCGGCGACGAGTGCATATTTTCGCATCAAAGTTGTCGTCGCATAACATGAATCATACATGTTCAATACAGTTCGACACTTTGATAATGAAGCGTCACGATGCGTTTTTTATCCATACGGACACATCCATCCTGTTGCCTTGCGAACGCATTTTATATTTATATTCTTTTTTGCCACAGGAGCTCGTTGTTTTCGCACTACGATATGAATGAATGTGCTTTCCGCAGAGAGTTCGCGCTTTTTTGTTCATATTGCGTATATTTCGTTTATAAAATGACGATGACTACGCGATGAAGGGCGCACGATGGATGCGGAAATATTGCGTTTACATATGTATGCCTGGACGTGGACGATGCATGTTTGCTTCAGATTTATGCATCTGATGCACGTGTCACCCGAGCATATGTATTACACACCGTGAGTTATTCACATGCCCTTAAATATTTCTGGAACGTATCACTGGGGCTGAATTGTGCGCTAGTTGGTTTGGAACCCAACGAATGCACCAGTGTCACGCACAATTTTCAGGCTTATTTTTTTCTAGGTATAAATCGTCAAAGTACTGGTTGTTTTAATGAAAAATGCAGATCCACTCTTGTTCCACATATGCCGATGCCGGTGAAGCACAAAAAAAAGTGACGACTTTGTGGTAGCGAAAACTCTCCAACTCGACGGAAACACTAAAGACTAATAGAGAAAAACACAAGTGCGCGTTTGTGCACTCCTCGCATGTTATTTTTCTTTGCGTTATTGAGTGACGATGACATCGCGCTGCGGCGTAGAGAGGAAAAGTTCAGGGATTTCGTCGGGAAAGCCTCGGGCACGTTTCGAGTGCAGATGTTTGCCGTAATCTGCACGAGGCGTCGACGGGACATCAAAGGCACGCAAAGAGGAGTCCTACGGCGCCGGCGACGACGCTTGTGCGACGACACGACGACGCGACGGAAGGCAGGTCAGTGACAAAGCGCCGCCGCCGCCGCCGCCACCGCCTCCCTGTACCACGCGTGGCATGTCGCCGAGCCGATATCTTTGCCACACGTTTTTCTGTGCACATAAAGCAGGCAACGAGTTGCCGTCGCGCGTAAAAGTGGAGGCAAGGTTCTAAGGACGAAACGCACCACGGGCAATTCTGCTGCATTGATTTTCACCGTTCAGATGGTGTTGCAGTTTATGCCGAACAAATTATTCGCGCAAAATGCAAAAAAGTTACGCAAAGCCGCAAAATTGAAAAAGGCAAAAACTTATATTTTTATCCAGGGAATTCAAGTACATTTCTTAAAAAGCGTTATGGTTTATCCTCTTTGCGACCATCAACCTTATTTACCTTCAAACTTGAAAAAAATGCGGGGTGAGTTAAAAAGACGTTCGTGAGATTAGAAAAGGGTAAATAAATCTTAGAATTAGCCTACAATATTCTATGAAAATCGATGAAAGACTTAAACCATCATCTCCTGAGTACTAGTCCAGTGTCTCGCTTTCTAATTTTTCTATGTTTTATAAAACTTAATAGAATTTTATTAGAGTCATAGAAGAAATGCGCGTACACAAAGTAGACGAAACTGTATTTAATATTTATTTCACATTTATCAAATTGAACGCGCCGCAAGGGATTCCTTCTCGCTGTGTAGCAGAGCGCAATACAAGTTGCTAACTTCGACATCCATTTCCATAGCCGATACGTAAGTATAAATTTGTATTCTATATTTTAAATTAGAATATATGTATGTATGCCGGGCAGATACGCGCGCAGCAAGCACATATTTCATGTAAAAATGTATCTTGCAAAGTTTTGCCAGATAGACTTTGGCTAGATCTGCATGGGACGGCCGTTTGTAAATTTGCATATTATGTAGAAACTTGCAAATAACTAGTCGGAATGCGTCTCGGAGCGGTCCGAATTCAGGTGAAATGCTAGAATGCAGCAAGAATATTCGAAAATAAAGTACTGCGGTCGCGTACTTTATAAATATAAAGCCGAAACTTTGAAATGCTCCTGACAGATAAGGATATCGAGCGGAAATGTCAGCCGAGCCAAGTTTGCAGCAAGAACCACCATCCACCATTCAGGTCGAGTGTCCTGCGCGCAAATGTACAATTTAGAGTAATTTCGTATAGTAATTAATAGAAGACCAAGTTGGCGGCGGCAATTAAAACTTAATTTTCATTATAATATACGTAATTAACGATGGTTCCGCACTTATGGCGGCCGTAAATAATATCCACGTCCAAGTGAGTTTTCTTCATTGGGCGTTGATGGAAATTAGAATTTCTATTTGCCGCCAGGTTGCTCCCTCGCAACACCACCACTCTCGACAGTAGATTACAGAACTGGATGCGACGCCATTACACTAAACTTTGAATGTAATTTAACATTTGCCACACATTCGGGCGCAAAACTGTCGCCGAGCGGAACATGTTCTTGTTCCGCCGTGTAAAGTAATATTACATTTACGCAAGTTATAATTAATGCAGACGGAATCTGCAGGCTGCACGCGGCGCGTAACGTATGTGCAGCATCTTAAGGAAGTGCAAGAGGAGATCCATTCATCTCAATTTGAAACAATTTTCTGGATCATCGGCATAGTGCGCTGCCGAGTTGGTTGGTGTCACTTAGTTGCAAACAAGATGGCTGCCATTGGCGCGCTTTAGTCCTGTCGTATGTCATTAGCGCTTGAGTGAATGGCAAGTTCGTAAAAAGTGGCTAGACACGCTAAATGCATGCAATAGTGGCGAAGCATAGCGATTGAAGCAAGGGATTAATTCGTCGGAGACAATCGCTGCTGGCAGCCCATCGTGGCGCATAATGCGCATAACTGCTCCTTTTTCCTGCATTTAGCGGGCATGAGCCGTCGAGCGCTCGTCCTCACTAGATACAATATGCGCACATGTCGAGAGATTAACGTAATATTAATAATAGAAAAAAGTTTACAATGCGGTGTCGAGCGTGGAGCATTCATAACGCGAGGGTGGAAAAAAATGCCACCAAGTAAGTTGCGAATTTTCCATCGCATAATCATTTCATTCAAGCGAGCCGTCATCCGCGTTCGTGTACGCTTCAATCGTCCTCCTCTGCGGCAGTCGTCGTCGACGTTTTCAACAACGATTACGTATGTAATATTCTTTTATACGTGCGCCCGGTTGCTCCACCGTTGTCGCTAGCAGCGAGCAAGTTTTTCGCGTAATTGTTTGCTGAAGTATGTACACAATAATGTAAAGTTATAAAACTTGCAACGTAGGTGGTCGTCATTGGTGCGCGGCCGCCGCGCTGAATGCGAACACGGGGAGCTTTTTAACTCTGAAACAATCCTGCCATAATGAAGTACGAAGGAGAGTGGAATATGCATGCGTGCGTCTTCATCGAAGGACGGAGTGGCATTGCAGCGTAAAGCACCGCGCACTGCTACTATTGAAAAACGTATGCAAACTTGTAAGAAAAAATGCATTTATATTAAGGCCATAAAGGCACGTGCAATAACTCTTTAAGCGCCTCTTCCGCTCAGAGCGAAATGCAGGCCGTTTTCATCCGCAAGTGGCGCAGAGATGAGGTTAAGAATGGCAACATCGCGCTAACTGCTACTCACCACTCGACGCCAGCAGGAGCGCAAGCACGTAAATATTCTTGAAAGAAAATCAATCTCATTGGCATAAATAAATCACACATGCATCAGACATAAAATGCGCCATAAATATGCGATGTCAACTTATGAATGCCACCCACCCATCCCGCCGCGTCTCTCTCTCGACTCGCTTCATCAAGTGCACGCCGAGTGCAGTCCCGGTGATGCTGGCATAAAAGAGCCAGTGCATTACGAATAAAACCGCATACAATGAATGCTGACGGTTTGCGCGGTTTGTAGAGTGGCACATTCGGTTGCATACGTCTTCCCTTCTGCGGGTAGTGCTTGCAACACCCCGGGATGCTCCGGAATGACTACTAGAAACGTGCATAAAACATTTACGAAATCGAACATTATTTATTCGCGTGATATGCATGTTATTTCATTTCATCTCGTTGCATTTTGCATCGGCAAACTTACAGCCAAGAAAATTCGTACGAGTGTCGTGCAAAAAACCGAAAACCTCTAATAAAACTTTGTGCCGCGATGTAGTTCAATATTGATGGAAATTTGATCCGTGCATGTTCGCATTACCAAACTTTTCGCGAGATACAAAATTCATCAATCTGATTGATATTATAGAAAATGCATTAAAATGCCAATACAAATTCCCTAATATGTTGCACGCGCACGTCAAGCAATCACAATTAAGACGCCTCACCAAATCACTCAATTGCCCCTAAAAACTTTCGCCGTAATTCAATTAACACATGCGTTACAAACCAAAACTCTCCAAAAGACATCTGATCAAATTATAGGCCCCCAAAGCCTAAACTTTATGCCCAACGGATTTGCTCTAGCCGGAAATTAAATTTGTAAATGCACGTAGTCGCGGATAATGCATGCCTACTTTCATTAGTCCATGTTGCATCGGCAGCGACACGCATCGTTTTAGATTAAATCAGGTAAATCTTAATTTCTATCAATTTCTGTTACATTAGCACATCCGCACAATGCCGTGCGCACACAATTTGTCTGAATTAAAATGGATGAAGCGGTCGCTTCCTAAATTGTGAATTAGATTAATCCACTCCCAATATATTTGGACGCAGAGGGGCGGCGTGGTGGTACCTGCGGCCGTTGTAACGACGCCATCGACACAATTGAAAGCCGAGAGTCGCTGCATCGCCGCCGATGTCGACATTACTGCAACCGATAATTGATTTTAAATAATTACCCAAGCAGCGTTACGACATGCACACCGGAACACAATTCGATTTGTTTCTCTAGCACGTTTCTAAGCGCACAATCCTGCGCGCCTGTATTAATCTGATACAAGATTTTACCAAATGTTTATCACGTTCGTAGTGGGTAATTATTTTGCAAAATATTTTCTCTCAATTGTATTGTTCATTCCTGTTGCTATGGTACGCAATCTTTGACTCTAGTTTTTTGTTCTTGCTGAGTGCACACAAGTGGAAATTGTATGTCCCCAGGCTATTTCCAAAAGGGGACTTTTTGTACAACTTTTCCCCATTGTGGGACTTCCCATCGACGTGTGCCGCCACCCACATGTTGTTTACATCACCTATGTATAATATATACATCTATCTGCGTACCGATAAAAGTTGTATGAGCTGAAGCCCTTGTCGGGTGCATTATTAAGCGAGGGGTGCGCCGCCCGCCGGCTTCTATCACGCGCTCCACCTTCTTCACCAACCTCCGCCGCCGCGCAGAATACCGAAGCAGGCCCGTACTCCGCGACTCGTCTTGATTTACGGCGCGTCGTTAATTTCCAGACGTGATGAGCTTACTTAAGATGTTACGCGCGCATAAATAAAATTAGGATCGGCTGCGGGTAGCCAGACGCAAGTCTTCATCGCCTACCTGTAAGATGCGAGCGACAGCGCACCTTAGCCACCCCGAACTTCTCACTATTTGTCCTTGCTTCGACCGCCTTCGAGCTTGATCAGTTTGCGCTTGTGGTGCGCATTTACCGAACGTGGTTTTCGGTGCGTCGAACACGTTTCAACAAAATTCCGCCTCGCTTTTTGGAACGAAATTGGGTTTTATTACTCGTACATATTTAAATACAATCATCATTATTAGGCGCGCTAGCTCGCCTTCCTAAACAGTAAATAATCTCGTTAATTATTCAATGGAGACGCAGGCCTCGTTCGTTGCTTGTGGGTGAAAATAGTCAGCGAAAGTAGCAAACACATGGTGGTAACGTATTGGTAACGCACGATTTAAATTGTTACCGTTTGTCCAGTTACCGCCACGCGAAAGCATATTAAACAGTGTATGAATTGCACATTCGCAATTCGTTTTTTGCGCTTTTTGTTCGCCACATTTGCCCCTATTTGCGAGACTTGCTAATTTATGTCGGTGATATTTTTCTGCAAACGCGCGCGGACGGACGACGCGCAAAAAGTACTATTGTTCGAATTTAAAAAGCATTTTGTTCAAATATGCCATGTAAATTACTCGCTTTTTTGTTGCTGGAGGTTAGTGAGCTAGCAGTGTGTGCGTGCGGCATGAACGGAAGTGCAATTTGTTGGGAAATTTATACTCCTGTCAAGTATGTTTGTAGCGAGGACTCATTTCGCAAATTTGCTATTTATCAAAATAAAACTTGTCCGCGTTTTAGCAAATTACGCCCGAAAAATGGCGATCGGTAAACCCAAACCACCTCATTTCAGTTCAGCTATCGCGATTACCGACAGAGCGGCGCACACTTGCATCGTGCACATATGAGGTATGCGCAAATTCTTTCAAGCTGTAAAAAGTGGGACCAAGTTTCAACTTAGAAAGTACCCAGAGATATACAAATACGCGAAAGTAATAAATCACGATTGCTTCTTCCCACTGACGAGGAATATCTTTTCTCGTTCGGAACGAGCAACGAGTGCACATTTATCAAATGCATCTCTTGGCAAAAGTGGTAATATTTAGTTTTCTACTTGCACGGAAAATAAAGTTGGAAAGATATTGAATATATTGTAAATATACTCAAGGAAAACTTGCATCATAGCACAAACTTTTTCGCGGAGAAAAATCCTTCTACGCAACAAGAACCATCTGTAATTTTAATTCCAATCTCCAGGCGTACTTCTTACCCGAGTTGAAAACTAGTATGCAGTTGCGACGCAATCTCGTACACAGGATGGTCCGCAATTTATTCGATTGCATCTTAACGAGAAACACTGATGGTGCTAGTGTACTTGAAATTTATTGCTGTTGACAGTATGTATAATTTATATGTTATAGCTGGTGACATTAGCAGTTATCTGCATCCCTCGCCTCCGACAGGAGTGGCAGTGGCGGCAATTTGGCTGTTGTCGGTATGTCGCGAGCGAAGACACCTTTGAAACGAGTCGTTAAACTCGCAGTTAGAAGCTCGTTAACGTTTTAATTGTTTTGTCGAGTTATCTAAATAAAGCGCGCGCGCGCGCTGCTGCCGTTGTTTACATCGCCGCCTCGCACATTCGACGTGCAGTTTGGTCCTTTGCATGCACGCGTGTGCGCGCTATTTACGTAAGATAAAAAATAGATCTCCATTCGTCGCGCTGGCGCTCCTTCACCTTCTTCCTCGTTTGCTTCGCAATGCGAATTGCGATTAATGAAATTAACTATGCAGCAGGCAAGCGGGCGAAGGGAATTAACGTGAAGAGTCTTAATGTTATTTCTTGAAATAATTGCGCAAGTGTACTACATCGCATTTAGCAGCGCGTAATTGCAAACGCAATTATGTTATAACTCGGTATGCGACCAAATGCGTCCAAATGCAATGGGACAAATAAATCCACGGCGCAATTTATCTAAATTGAATTCAATAAATTTTCTATGTGGTAAGCACAGTAATCATATTGAATTTTTCATGCGCCGCTACTTTGTATTTACTAGTGGGATTGAGCACACGCAATCTATCCGCTCATAAGTAAGTGAAATGATGGAATTGATTAAGCGGGGGCAGGCAGCAACGAGCGTGATCAAATATATATGACGTCGAGAAAGTAAACAATAATAATACTCAAAAGCAGCACCGTGCGCGCTGCACCACAACGCATTAATAATTCAACAGCAATGAAATTAACGAATGAATAACTTATAAAGTTGATCAGATTATTAATATTAGAGTGGTAATAATCTGCAATCCGCCGTGGCGCGTGTTGTTCACGGCAATCGGCAACGGCGATGCGCGCCCGCACCATCCATTCGCTGTGCGTTGAAGTAGTATATTGTTGATTAGAGTTAATAATGTAAAAGGTAGTTAGAGGGATGTGGCTGCGCCTCAGTATATACTTGCTACCCACAACACGCTGGGTGTGAGCTCTCCCAGCGTGATGCGCGATGAGCGGGCGCTGCTGCCAGATGCGTATGATATGTTGTAAACCTTAAATTAGATACAGATGCTCGAGGGTGGTTTATCAAACAAATCCCAGAACGGCAACGAACGAACGGTTATTGTAGATTAACATCGCCCGCGCCAGCGCACATTGTATTAAATCTGGAAATTATCAGCGTGATGAATGCGAGAAAATTTGATTTTAAAACTGTGTCCCTGGCATATATCCTGCTTGTGCCAATCTAGCATTTCGGCGCGCGCGTGTTGTTGCTGGATAGGCTGGGTGGTGCGTGGTGTGCAAAGTCGGGCACTAAGAGTGCAGGTGGGAAAACCGACGTGCGCTAGAGTTGTGTGCATGCTACTTCGCTCCACCCGCGGCCCTCGCGCCCGCCAAACATGCATACATATGCATGGAAACATTGATTGCCAATTTACAGCTCTAATATATTAGTCCCTGATTGAGTTTTGCTGTAAAATAGGAATAATGCTGACGTACTGCGGTGCTTTCGACGTGGGGTGCTTGCACTGGTGTGCGTCCGCTTCGATTCTCGGTTCTCGCATTATTACAGAGCTTAAACTTTGATTAATTCGACGACCGAATTGCGACGCACCGCTATTCGGGCTGCGTGCGTATGAGAGATATCCCTGTGGTGGTGCGCGCGAGTTTGTACAGTACGTACGTCTTCATTTGCACACGAGCCATGAGCTGATTTCGCGCAGAAGCATGGAATGAGGGAATGCGCGCAATGAGGGAGATTGGGTGACTATTGCCACCTCATCGAGTGATACCCAGCCTTCCAACCCGGCCAAATCCACAAATCTATACAACTGACAAGGGAAAATCCAACAAACGCATTTGGCCTGTGATGGGATCCTAGATTTCTAGATAAAGACAACGAGAAAACTCTAACCAGTAAACTAAGCTATCCACAATATATAGTAGATGAAGGTGTAACAATCGGTATTATCCAGGTGTGATCGTGAAATATTTCATAATCACGTCGCTTTTGAGCTGAGCGATGATGTAGCAAGTGATGTACAGCCAATATACGTAATACCAGTGTTGCTAGTGATACTGGTGATCGCATTAGTTATGAGCCGCGCAGCACGCGTAATCTCTCCTGGATGTCCGCGGTGTGTTAAAACAATTGATTGATGACCGCCGACACAAATACTAGGAATTAATATCGGAAAAACTTGTACCTATATCAGCTTCAATCAGCATTAATTCGACCACCTCCACTTTGGGCCTTCACGAAATGGGTGATGATACAACCTGATGACACGTAATGAATCGGTCGAGCGAGTACCCGTGTGCACCCATCACCGATGAACATGCATTAACGCGAGCACGGCGAACAAGTTACCGAGGAGATAAAATCAACAGCCGCACACATGCAACGTGTGCCACTGATGGCATGCATAGACACGCGTGTGGGTTCACGTTGCGAGCGGTTCCCGTTTCGGCGGTGTTGAGAGTGCATGAATGAACCGTGCTGCACCACGTCCATGAGGAGTACTCTCGTGGCGCCCACATGCACACGGAGTGGCAGGCTCACATTCACCACACTCGCATGGTGTGCGTGATGGTCAACGTGTGAGAATACCGCGCCGGCGGTTAATTCGGTAGTCGCTTCAGCAGCACTGCGATCCGATGCCAGCGGGCCGCGCCGGCGGGCGCCGGCTGGTGTGTTAAACGATTATGTCACGTTAAGTGCCACCGCTCGTTCCGTGTGATCGCGCGGCGAGACATTGCAACATGAAAGAACATGGCACGTCAGCGGCGATTTGCATCACGCGGAATTCCAACAATCTGCTGTTTGCCTTCCTTCTCATCTCCCTTCCTTCAGCGGTCGCGTACACTAATCGATGCCGCCTCGCGCGCCCGTCTCTATCTGTTGATCGCGGCAAAGCAACCGGAAATCAGCGGAAGAATACAAAGCGGGCGATGTGAAGTGGCGCTTGTAACGAGCGAGTTTTCTCCTTGGTTGTGCAAGAAAGGTGTCGCTTAAAGCGGATGTGCTGAGATTTTCGCGAAGAAAAGCATCGCCGAACAAGACGGAGATCCAGGCTCCGGCCGCATCCGCCGCGAGCGCCGCAACCGAAGCGCGTTATACTTACTTATACGGCTCTAATACCACGGGATGCTGAGCACCCGAGCACCGAGCAAGCAGGATTATATGACTCGTCGAATCGGCGGAACCGCTATTTTGCATCTCGTGCTCTCCACGTCCTCACTTTACCTCCACCAAAGAGCAACTTTTTACTTGACTCGCTACGACATTCGAGCTTCCTTTTAGCTGCTTTTTATTTCGGTAATATTGCTGCCGTTTAGGCACCATGAACTTGTTGATTGAAGTAATTCGCTCCAATGTCAAACATTTTAACCCGTAAATATCACACAATGCCAAAGAGAGATATTTACACCGGATTGTCCTGGGGATAACACAATTTTCCAATAGTTGCAACACGAACTAGGATAACGAGCAGCAATAGAAGTTCACAGAAGCAGCCCGTATACAATATGAGCACATTTATAAACAAACGTAATGTAGGACTTTTATTATGTTATATGAAAACTTTTTATGCGCTGCCTATTGGATGTTTTTCCATTACTCCTGCTGCTATTCCTGCCCGGTGATCAGAATTGCGCAGACCGTATCCGAGTTTATGAGCCCCGTTCGGGCTGTATATTGCCGCGGCCGCCGCCGTTCGAGAACATTATAAAATGTAAAAACTACCCAACATTGTGTTTTTTCTATTGCCACTGCCGCCATCCCCTATAGTCGGGAAGTAATAGGAAATCCGTCCGTCTGATGCCACTGCTTTGTAATAAATACTTTGATAGTGAAAATGGCATCTTTTATTGAACATCAGAAGACTCCAGAAAACCAGAGGATAAAATGTGATAGTAAACAATATTAAATGATTTTCGTCGTGTTTTAATTGATTCTATGCAGCACTTTCATATTGCACGAAAAATGGTAGCGTTATGCATGCTTAAAACAATTCTCCCTTTCGTTCTCTTCCACTTTTACACTTTCACACTTGTTTCAGCTTTTATTAGTCTTCCTTCAACAATAGCGTGCTAAAAAGAAGCGCAATAATCTAATTTACACATTTGAATTTCATCGACACAAAAAGACTGGTTGCTCGTCCGCCTTTACTAAATAACTCAAATGTATTGAAATATTCGTTGGCATTTTTACTCTAAAAAGAAAATTTGCAGTCTTTTGTTACATTTATTTTCTTTCTTTTTTCGCCCAAATTTCCTCCCCGCACAACTGCCATCAATAACTTGCTTTACGATATGTATACATGCATACCGAGCTTTGTTTTACGATAGTCCGTTATTGCTTTTTAATAATTTCAACAAATGAAAATGAATTTCTACGCATGGACGTCTGCACAGAGAGCGGCCGCATTAAAAAAATATTTCCACATGTCGAACAAGTCGAACTCTCATCGGCAAGCGCTTCACAATAGAGCGCCGTGAAAATATTGGCGAAAAAATGCGCACGAAAAAAATTTCTATATCACAAGCCGAATTATAAATATGTATTTTTACGTTTTCGACTTTCGGCGGGGATTTTTTCTGGCGCGGACAGGGGCCGGCCGCGGGTTTTTGTTTTTGTAATGTTGCTTTTTTCGCAATAGGTGGAGGCGACGGCATTGTATTACTCGCGTATGCGCATTTCGCTTACAGTAAAATAAACTGACATTGTTTTGCCTGCGCGGCCAACGGAGGCGGTGCGACGGTCTGCGAGTGTTTCGGATGGGCATATGCGTGCACCAACATTCGGAGATATTTGATTGAATCGGTTGAGTTTCGATTTTCGCGATGCATAAAGCAGCCGGTTTACAAAAAAAATTCCCAACCTATAGAAACTATCGACATACGTTCAAATGTATATGTAATTATAAAAAAATCTACAACAGATCGAATTCAAAGCACCAACAAATATTCGAAACTGACATGCGAAAATTTGTTTGTTATCAGTAGTTACACGTTCAGCTTCCGATTCAGTTGACATGTCAGCTCATTCTTTATAGTTTTGCAAACAGGTACGTACCACACTTGACTTGCATTGCAATCGTACACCATCCAGCACATAGAACAGAAACCCTAGTACTCCCCCCAACCCGCGCAGCATTTTCGAACGCATCAGATAAGGTGGCAGAAAACACAAAAAGATAATACCTTCGTATCGTTTTGTTATTTCGTTGGCTGCGCCAACGTTTAAGTTTAATATCTAATATTTATTACGTCCTCGGCATAGTCTCCCTGCGATCTTGGAAGAAACGGCATAATTTAATATTCGCGCGGCAATAAATTTCAGATTAGGGTTTACGGGCGAGCCCAATGGCGCGCGCTCCGCCATAAAAATGATAATTTATAACAAAATAACCAAATTCGCCGCTCGCTGCAAATGGCGAATTGTTGAGCAAAACTTCGCATTGCTCCCGCACAACTTGTAAAACAATCGCTAATTAATTATGTTTTATGCCCATGCAAATGCCAGGGACGCTCGTAAAGTCCGCCGTATTCATAAAGTCGACGCTATCGAGCAGAAGATGGCGCTGATGGTGCGGTAATATTTTCGATAATCTACTCGTCTAGGCCTGATTTATAATAAATGCGATAACAATGTTTAATAATAAAAAAAAAAAAAAGAGGTTGCACTGTACTTGTAGATTAATGAGAATTCAATGTATGTATAATACCCTGTCAAACACGAAGCCTGTGCGTAATATATTTTAATTCCCAAGTAATTAGCTAAAAAGAAAATTACACGGCTCTCCCTCACGGTCGTGGATAGAACAAGAAACCATTATAAAATCGAACTTGTTGAAATTTAATTTAACTAAGAGGACGCCCCTCGGTCTAATTGTATACTATGTGGGGTTATACTTTGCGATAGGCATTTCTCGATATTATATTTTACTTTGTAATGAAATTGGGTGTGTTTTGCATACGCCAACTATACATGGCACGCGAGCGAATGGAATTGAAGTGCGGCGCAGATAAAAATACTGTGGTTTGCTCAAAATCTGATAAGTTACTTCGTTGTTATAAATTACATCTGGGAAAGTCGTTTATTTCTGGCCGTAATGCAGTAATTCCTTTTAGCAATTTATCAATACTCTTCTGTGGCAGAAATTTTTAAGTTTAATTGAATTAAGAATCACAACAAAACTCTTCGCGAGCCGAGGCAATAAATAAAAAATCGATAGCGACCGCATTGTAAAAAGCAGCAGGCGGGCGGTGTAGTACAACCGGAGCAAGCGGTGCGATACGACTGCAATGATTTATTAATAAATCGCTCGCCCCCGCCGCCTCCGCCACCGCCAGGACACCGTCTACTGCACAGATACGCGGCGGCAAGAAAAAGCAAATATAATTCGAAAGAAAAGCGTACATTTTCTCCGAGCGCGTCTCAGGAGTTCGACAAGAAAAACAAAAGCACGACTTTACTTAATGCTCTATTTTCAATTTAATTCACTCCGTTCCGCCGGCAATGGCGAAACAGTAGGAGCGGGAAGAATCCGTGAGGCTGCGAGCGCAAAGGCGCAAGACAAGACATTATTACATGTTACGTCGCGGCCGAGATGAACTTGTTGGATAAACTGGCAGAGTTAGCTTGTAACGACGTTAGAGGTTGATAACACACTGTAAACGTTGAAAATGCCGCTGTAATTGTAACAATTGCACAATTTCTTAAATTTCCGCCGCGGTGGCTGTAGTGGAGGAGTGCAGACGACGATGGAACGAGTAAGAGATGAGCACAGCGAGCAGAGGTTTTGATTTAATTTAATCTGCTAGAGAAATATTAGTTTTTCCACAGTCTCCACATTTTATCATGGGATAGCAAAATATTAAAACTTTAATAAAGCCCTGATGGGATAGACTAATTCAGAGCGCAGTGGAAACATTTTGCAACAACCAGACTAATATTTATGTTCATAAGTATAACCGCCAAGCACATTGAACTCAACATATTTATATTGTAATTTATTGTCTTGTTGCGGCGTCTTGAGTATAATTTTTTCTGTCTTTATACACAAATCTTCCACGCAGACAGCAAGTAATACGCCGACCAGAGTCAACCACGACACCGACAAAAAAAGTTAAAACGCGATAAACAACTCTCGAGTTTTCGTTTAACTTTTCATTCTGCACTCATAAATTCTGCGTAAATAAATTCCGTGACCAATGGTAAGCTGCATCTAATGGAACGCCAGCGTCGCCAAAAGTGATAATTCGTTGAGGGCGCAGCGACCGCGACAGGGTCAATTTAATTTAAATATATTCCAGCTCTCGAGGGAAAGTGGCAAAGAAAGTGCATAAAGCTTTATTCTCGTGTCAATAAAAGCAATATCTATTTTCATTACCGACCGTGTAACCGCGGTTGTTTTTCTTCGGCGGCATTTTCGTGGCTTGCGTCGGAAAGACAGGAATTTCAGGAGGAGGGGAACGCTTCTGTATTTAGTTAGGGGAGTTTTAACGCGGCGGCTGGTGATAAAAGAACACGAAAAACTTCACACCAGCGTCCGACATAATGCGTTCCTTGACTGCAAGTCTAATTTTTCTTAGTCGCAATTCATCGATTTTTCATTTGTGGTTTAAAATATGAAGATTTTTACGTTCCGCGCTACACTCCGCGACTGTAGCCCACGACTTTTTAAATTAATCTCGCAAAGTATAAAATGAGTTTTCTAAATTTTACTTACTTTAATCACGAATCACATCGTAACGTCTCGAGATTACATAGAAATTGACATTTCAGCTTACCTGGAATGAAAAGAAAAAATAATAATTAATATAAAGTGCAAAATAGAAAAAATGGAGAATATTATATTTAACGTTTGTTTAAATACAAGTCTGTTTTATACACTGATGCGTATATACAGCGTATATAAATATAGTATTCCAAACAAAACTTATAATGAACAGAATGAAAGCCAAAATACTTTGCATACTCAGCATTATCTGCAAAATGTCCATGTATCGCAATACTTATATACAAAATGCTCCCAAATATTTTGATATTTTCATTGATATTTTAAGTCTCGTTGAGTGTAATCACAAAGTGATTAATATTTATGATATTAATATAATTTAGTAAATATTAATTTATAAAACGTTTTCGGCTTGTCGCTTATGTGTGCAAACAATTGTTGATATCGACCTAAATGTTACACATTAGTTTTAGACATTGTTATGTGAATATTGTTAAAAATATTTTCTGGATGTGTGATTAATGCATGACAACAAAAATGTTTAATTTATTATATCATCATTTCACTGTGAGAGAAACCAACACCCCTCACCATACTTTATCAAACATATAACACAGTTAACTTTGCGCTCTAAACGATTTCTTTTACATAATTTATAAATAAACATTCATAATGCACATTATATTCCGCTAGTTTATTCAGCACGGGGGTGATGGCCATAATCAGATGCAAATTGTGACGTCAGCGCGCAAATTTAAATTTTAATGTTCTTTCTTTATCCGACCAAGGATTGCCATCCATGATTCTTGTATACTTTGAGCGCATTAATGTTTTTTTTTCTGTAAGCGTTTTTAATGCAGAAATTATGAAATTCCATGAATCGTAAATGAATTATTCATTGTTCCTACTTTAAAATAATCTATTATTGTTTTGCGAGCTTTAAATGGGAGCAAATTACACAGAAAATAATACTTTTGTTAGAGCAAGGAAGTGGAAAATTATTCGGAAATTATAGTAAACACAATCAAATAATGCAGATCGCAATCTCTTCAGAATAGGCCTATGAAAATTATATATATTTTTATGTGCATTATTCATTTTGTCTTCAGAAATTACTAGTTACAAGGAAAATTGATTACATCTTCTACCAACGACGTATTTGGGCCGAAAGGAATTGTTTTTAATTAACTTAATTAGTGTTGATTTATAGTTTGCGATCAAAATATTAAATTAAACGCTGCGATAAAAATAAAACCAATGTAGGAACTGACGAAAAGGCCGAGAAAAAGCCTGGTGAAACAGCAAGAAACAGAGCGTAGAGACTTTGTGCTGCGTCGCCCATTTTCTCGCCCTCCCAAAGTTGGCTAGATGTACGTGTACGGTGGCTGTTCATCATTTAAATTGGATTACGCCGTTAATTATAAAAATTGGACTTTTTGCCTTTCCGATTCGGGCGGCGCGGCGGCGACGCGAGGGAGTGACGAACAACCTCGTCCGCATGCTGGTGGCGGCGAACAACGCACCAGAGACGACGGCGCGTAACAGTGCTCGAGAGGCACGGCTATCAATATCGGATCACATCGCTTTTATTCTCGCTTGCACTCTCGCAAATCGCGCTGCAGCAGGCGAATAATGAAAAAAGTGTAATTAATTTTTGAGATGGATATGTAAAATATTGAAACGCTCCCATTGCCAGCGCCAGCGCTGCGATTGGAAAATGCACATGCCCCCGATTGAGTAAAAGTACGATGACGATTCTGTCCGAATGTGCGAGGCGTAGAAAAAGGGTTAGATGTGTCGGCGGGCTGGATGACGACAACCCATTGTGCAGCACGCTGGTTGCGAAGCCGCGAGGGGACGCGATTACCACTCATACATACACGGTGCGCAGAAAATTGCATCAAGTTAATACGCGTTGCGTTAGATGAACTTATCGATTCGCGTAGGACTTGTCATCCCTTCGCAACGATGCGAAACGAGTAGCGGAATTTTAGAGGGAGCTAGTTTTCGCACTCGCGCGACGCGTTGGTTGTTTTCCAGGCTTTTGCGCGCTTTCATCGATGGGTGCAATGTGACCAAGCACTTGCTTACATATTGTAATAGATGCTAATAAGCCTGCGACGGGGTTTTTATTCAGTGGCGTAGGAGTGTCTGATGTTGAGGACGTCAAGCTAAGAGCAGAATATAATTGGCTGCCACTAGCGTCATTCATCACGCTGCGTCCAAGCGTGTGCCATCGAATTCATGATCTGCATCCGGAAAGGGTTGGAGTGCGAGTCACCCTTTTTCGGCGGCAAAGAAAAAGAGAGTGTGTATGATTAATACCTAGAGGGTGGATTAGTTCTATACTCACATGCATTAAATAGATGACGAAACAAGAAAGAAAGGGTTAATTTAATTTTAAGACGAACACTATGCCATCAACATAAATTCACTTGGTGAATAGACAGACTTTTGATTAAAAAAAAAAGCACACTGCTTGTACACTGCCCCCCTCGGCAACATGTAATCAAGCAAATTTGAGCTTTGAGTTTGCGCTGGACGATTTCCAATGACCATACGCAGACGGCAAGCGTGAGGCGGATGGCGTCTTTAATATTCACATCGGAATCGGAATCATAATAAACGCATATGCACAGGCCTCCATGGACACGCCGCCGTGTGCAGCGGTGGCGCGCAGAGGGTAATAACTATGCCATTATCAAAATAGCTTCGGGTTTCGCCAGTTTCTATAATTTTATGCGCATTCGAATTTTATGCGAAACACGACGGCGGCGCACACAAATGTGCTTCTCACTCACACAATAATTTCGAAAAACGAATCAAATATGCAAATAATAGATCTTGGATAAATTCATGTTTAATTTATGAAAGCAATATTTACTTTACTTGATTATTTTCACCGCCGTTCGCGGCGACGTCTGATGCGATTACTCGATGAGCCGCCGCCGCCTCCGCCGCCGTTGAAAGAAGCATGTGAAACCCCAACCGGCACACACAATGAAAATGGCGCATTGGAAAAAATGAAATGATATAAAATAACGATCGCTGAACACGGCATGCTTTAAACTTATTCAATGCATAATAGGCTCGCGAGGCAAGCCCACCGAGCATAAATTGTGTTAGCTTATTCTTAGCGTTTATCAATTCGAGCCATTTGCACAAAAGGGGGGCAAGCAATGATTAAAATTAGGGTAAACCATAGAAACAAGAAACTAATTTTTAATGTCCTTATGTCCAATGTAGGCTAATTATTTTCACGCTGCGGGTGGAAAACAATCATATTAACACTATGAAGAAACATAACCAGTATGAAACTACTCCAACTTGCACAAATAGTGAGCGTATTTACTTCCTTTGCATCCCATTATTTGTACAGTAATTACGAATCAAATTCAATTCGTATGCAATTGCGTAATTTCATAATTGCGATGCAAAAACCCCGAATGCGCTTAAAGATTGAATCAGCTCCGGCGGGAGAAAATGACCGGATATAATAGTAAATTTAATCGACGCTGCGCACAAGCAAATACATATCGAGGATAATAAAATAAATTTCCCTTTGCGAATGAGACGTCTACGCTCAGTAGTAAGCTTGTGTAAGTGCATCTTTACAGGTACACATGAATAATGTTCGTTAATAACTACCGCCGAACGCAAATAATTACAACGTGGAGAGCTGCCGCTCTTATGAAGCGGATTACGTGCATTGCGAAAAAGAACAACAACCGACCGCAAACCGCTAAATACACATCAACATTGCATCGGTAGGCAAAAAGCAAAGACAAGAAGAAAAGTGCAACGTGCGGCTATCATTAGTCCAAAGTATTATTTGTGTTTTGTGTTGTGATTTTTCCCGATTGGACACATCAATTAACGTTTTGCAAAAGAAAACCTTAGTACTGTGTAATCACGTCTCCTTATAAGGGCTCCATTATACTATTATACAATCGTAGAATCGCTTTTTGGTGGCGTGGACCAAGTTAAATCTTTCTGCCCAAGCACATAATGTCAGCCTAGTTTCACTTGCCTCTTTTTTATACTTGCTTGCAATTATTTGCATATTCCTTCTTTGATTGCACACATCGAACATTTTATAGCCATGTCGTGCGTACTATCTCTAATATGAAATCGAATTTCAAGATTATCTCTACGGCTTCGTTATTGCGTCTTATAGGCTCAATGTTATCCATGAAAAATCCGCAAAATGAAAAGTGCTTTAATTACAACATGATGACGTCGTGCTTATTGTTCGCGATGTTTCCGTGTCGGGACATTGCCGCCAGTGTGGTGGTGGTCGTGGCGAAACTAGTTTTATAATGAGCAGGCTGCAACAAATCGCTTAAACTAGCGTCGCAGCAACTTTGGAATTAGTATCAACGCCAGCTTTGGAGCTTTTCTTGCGCATGAGAGGCCTTGAGATGCCGTCGGATCTTTGCACGTGAAAAGCGAGAAGAAAATCGCTGTTGGTACAACACGTCACGCGGAGCGATGAAGTAAAGCACTATTAATTTTTTCCAGCGCAAAACAAGTGAAGTTAATTAGCCTGCCCGCGCGAAAATAAGTTAAAACTTTGCTAATGATAGTTCTCTGATTGCGCGCGAACTTGTCAGGCATTTCACGCCGCTTTAAGCCTCGCAAAAGTCAAACTCATCGCGAGCAGACAAGTGGAGTGAGGTGGCGCGGCGAAGAAGTGAGTGCGAATAGCAAAAGAAGTGAATGCAATTTGAGTGGATTCAAATATTTTATCACACTGATTGTTATAGATTAATTAAACAAGAAATAAAAATGCAGAGAAGTGGACATTTTCTATCGCGTTGAAATGTTGCAAGTTTGAAGCGTAATTAATCACTGCAAATGGTTCATTACACGACGCAGAAAACAGGGTGTGTTTGATATATCATGATGGCAGCAAGACATATTAATAGTTATTAGTGAAGTCGGCGCGCGGTGTTATGCACGGCTATTGATTGGCGCGACTTCGCAGCCGCCTCGACGGCGATCACGCGAGCTGCCTGGCTAAACAAAATCTAAACACGAGCTGAAATTAGTTTAGATTAACGACGGCTGCCGCCGCCCGTATTGCCGCCGTCGAACTAATTACAACTTGCGACTTATAAAAGTCCCGCTGTGCGTGGCGACGACGGCGCCACTCGCGCCCATCACAATATGTAGGCAATTCTGTTCGCACGTGCGCGCGTATTGTGCATACTTAACATTTCAACATATTTGCCACACGTCACGACCACATCTTGGGCTTTCCCGTTACTGACACCAACCGCCAGGCACGTCAACACTATTTCCACACGACTCTAACAACTGCGATTTATTTGCATTTTATTATCTCGCGCCTCTGCCTTTGGTATAATTAAATAAATAGGCATTTTGCAGTCGTCAATCGGAGACAATTTCCGTTTGATAATTATCAATTATGTATGGTGTGCGTACGCGAAACCGAAAATCGGAATTAAAATTGCTTGTAATTGATGATGTTTTATTCGCTGCAAGCATGTCTGATTTTATATCTGATCTTGCAGCCGTACATACGATACATTATTTATTATTTGATATAAATCGCAGTCCGTCAATTAAGCGGCTGCTGGTATTTGCTGGTGTTATTAGCTGTTTCGTATTTTAATAAATATTAATAAACACAGTAGCTTGGAGGTGAACATATTTCGGAGGTCAAAATTTCAAGGTGTTATCGCAAGATCTGCAAACTCAAAGCATTTAATTATAAGTGAATACGCGAAGACTCATTATGTATGCAAAATATTTGAGATTTTCTTATTGATAATTAATTTCGTTTTGTTGCGTTCACAATTAAGCTATTAGTGTTGTTATTATGCAGATGGAAAAACGATGAGGTTGAATTTAATTATGCATTACCAATGAAAACTACAAAATATCAAACGGAATTTATTTAATGCTGAAGCATGACTTCCGGTATTTTTACGACATGCAAATGAGGTGCTAACAAGTTGCTAGACTGAACCCTTTGCCTTTTGCCCTTAAAACCCGACGAAATCAACCTGACCCTCTCCTCCACTTCCAAGAGCACGTATTTTACCAACCCATGTCCAATTGCAAGCGTGCTAGATGTGTTAATCTAACTAATCAATTAATTAGATTTTTGTGTCGCACTTGATTAAAAACTGATTCACCCTTACCTCAAAATGTGCACGTGAAATAATGAATTTGCGGTGGAATTAAATGACTTGGAGCCACATGATTAAACATTAAATTAACACAATTTAATCCGGAAATGGTAAATATGACGCGTGAATAAAACAAACTGGTATGTAATATGCATAAGAGTGCGCACCGGCTGAATGAAATATTAAGTGCTAACGTGCAAAACGGATTCGTGTTACTGTGTTAACGCGCATCCGCATACAATATATTCATTTTGTTTGTCGGGCTAGCGCATTTAAATTTAAATGCAAAGAGCAGAATTATATGAATATTAAAAAAGTTTAAACGTGTTGAAATTTCCAACTCGATTTGCATATTTGATGAACGCTTTGTATTTTAATTACAGTATAATATTTAATTCAAATTTTCCGTACAATTAAATTCGCGCTGCGGCCGTTGAGTGCCCCTGCTGCAGTGGTGCAAGTATACTCGACGAAGCAGCGCACGAGAAGTGGCAGATTTTACCATTTTCCAAATGCCACTGTTTATAGTGGTTGCTATCCATGACTGAGTAAGCGGCCGAGTTGCACTCGCATGTGGCGACAGGAATACTCCCTCGTGATGCGGCTGTTGCCGCCGTCCGACATCACTGGCGGCACGTTGGTGCCGCGACTCACGCGCTCGCGCCAACACCGCCGCCAACGTGCGCTGCATGCAACGTTTTACTTTCGATTTTATTGTTTTTAATCGAACGTAATTCATCAAATTGTTTAAATTGATGTGCATCGGGCGCGCCGTTTAGCGGACAATTATTGCTCGTTTGCAAAACCCGCAACAACTACAAGAGCGCACGTGGAAAGCTGGAAAACGTATACGGGCGTACGCAAACGCGCCAAAAATGCGAAATTTGTTTTTTCCTCGATCCATCCGCATGGGTCGCAAACGCTGTAATGGCTTTTTATCTTGCGCGGAAAATTGTCCCTTTTTACGCGCGAAATCAAACAACAAAATTGCGCACGCATCAAACAAAAACAGGGAAATTGCTAAATCCACTTAACTTTAGTGCGTAAATTGCATTCTTGTTCGCCGACCGATGGGAATCAGTGAGCTGCAATTTTTTCACTTGTTGCCAGCATTTTCTAGCAATTTCCAATCGTTAGCACAAAAATACGCAATTTAATTCGCAAGTCAAAAACAGAAAATCTTTGTGGTTGAGTTAATGATGAATTCTGCAAACATATATCACCATTGCACCCCTCCAAAGTCGTAGACAATTGTCAATTTAATTATAGGTTTTTTGTGCGCCCCTTCATCGTCTTCTCGAACCGGATTTCTGTTTGTCTTCTTACCCTTAGCGTCTGTTGCGTTAGCGGTAAGAAGCGCAACATCTCCTATACCGCCTCCTCCACCCAAGACACACACTGCGAATATATCTATAGAGATATATTATAGAAGGCGAAGGCGCGCTTCAAGATTATTACATTATCCCGAATTAACATTTATGCGAAGAGGCTTTCTGATAACTTGCCAGCGCGCTATGCGGAGTGCCCTAAACTACATTTACATATCTCTATTGTTTGGCGGCGGCGGCGGCGGCGGCAGCGGGCGTCGGTCGTAGGGGAGTGAAGGACGGGGCAAGCGTTGGGATATAGTTTAATTAGTTCATAAGTTTGCCAGGTTTCCTGCGATTCTGGCGGCTGCTTCGCGAGTTTCTCTTACCAGCACCGTCACCGTGGCCGCCGCCGCCGCCGCCGCCGCCGCCGCCGCCACACACAAGGTATGGTACCAGCCCGAACTTATCGGATCAATAAGGAATAAGAGCCAGAACCGCGAGTCTAAAGGAGGAGCGCGCACTCCCAAGTTTCATGTTTGTTTGATAAACAATCTACTATAATAATATTAACCTGCCCTACCATTCCTCCCCAAACAGCATAGTTAACGCGCTCAGAGCCAGCCATGGTCTAGTATCCTTAAAACCCTTCGCGACTATCTTCGCTCTTATATAATTCCAGATCCGAATAGACTAGATCTCGCACCTAGGTGACGTCGAGAAGAGGGTGAGGCACCAGTTCGCCATCCTTCGAGTGAACCCAAGCACCCACACCCGGGTTGCATATTCAACCCGACTGCTTCGTCCAAGGAGCAAGTCTTAACTAATGTCTAACATTAATTCCTTAAATAAATACGCGCCGGCGAAGCTTTCTCTCGACTCCTGAACTGCGAGCTTTACATTTGTACTTCGAGCGCTGAATAAGATTCAATTGTTTTCCTTTTACATTTAGTTGCTGCGCGCGTTGGGCCGACCCTTGAAGACCCAAAGAGAATCACAGAATAAACAAGTCTTATTTCAAACATCAATATAACTTACGCGGCGTTGCCATCAATCGAAACTGGTTAGGCAACCAGCATTTCAATGCATGCCTCACTTATAAACCACTTGGTAAATACAGTGAAAGGAGCAAACAATCGCTTTTTCTATTATTTAAAATAAAGTTTAAAACTTGTTGCCTTTGCACCGCACCCACCCACCGAGCGCTACGCCGCGCCGAAGCGAGACTAAATAGTAAATTACGTAATGTAAACAGCGGCAAACACTGTACGTTTGCTACGAAAAGTCTATACATATAATAATGGAAGTTAATAAGTAAATAAGTCGCGTGTTTGTACAGCGGGGTGATTGTAATGGCCGCCGTTTCACAGCAACCGAAGGAGGACAATTACAGTAAGACGGAAAATCAAAGGTAACGTCGAATGCAACCAGTCGAATGTTATGGTGATGGGAACGGTAGGACGATAGAAATGTCGCGCTCGTGATGGAAACCCTCATCTTTTATAGCGCCCGACATGCAAGGATTCAATTTTCGACGCGACGCCAAAGTCGAAAACTTGAAGTTATTATGCTCATTATGTTTATTGTTTGTTTCATATGAGAACCTTATTGACCCAAATCTCTTGGGAAACTTACTCAATTCAACAATAGTCTAATCAACAATGGTCTGATTTAAATTAATGATGAAATTCAAGTGAATTTAACAAGTTAAACTCGGAAATAAAGATGAAGATATTGATATAGCAGTAAACAATTTAAAGAGTCATTTATGATTGAGTAGATGCTAAAGTTGGACGTGTCACATGATACGAGAGATTATCTAATAAGACTTTGCGCTCGACGAGGATGCACGTCCGCCCGATAGGCGAACTACGAGAAACCTAACTAGATTTCCCGGATTTCCTAGGAGGCAACGCGCACCGTCACGCCTAAGTCTAGGATATTCACATTTTCCGGCAAATCTAATTCCACTTACCAACATATCACGCCGCATTAAAATTCTCCGCCCGCTTGGAGTCGCTTATGTCTTGCGGAGTTTTCCTCTCGCCCACCCGACGCCGTAAATTTCCCATTGCGAGAGAATATGGCGGCTCCATTTACCAACCGGACGAGATAAGAACCCAAGAAGAAGAAGTAGACGCGACGGTATGCGGATGCGCAACTCCTACCTGCGATTGCGATACAAACAAGCCGGGAGAGCAAATTTAATAAAAGTCGTCATTTTTATTATTTATTACGAATCTTGAGAAAACTTTGCTGGAGCGTGCAGGCAGAGCACTGCAAAAAGCAAAACATCAATTGCGGGCGAGTCGCAAGTTCCGCAAAACAATTTAAAAACACTTGGCATAGTTTCAAGTTACCCTCCCGGTCTGCAAGTGCTCATATTCCGTGTTTGGTGTTGCACGCTGAGCGGCGATCGCGACTTTTCCGATTTAAAATTTTTAACCAATGGTAGGAAGCACCATATTACTTTTTGTTGCTCGTCCACTGGCTGCATTTCTCATGCGAGAGTGAATGTAGGTAAATAAATACGTAATTATCCAAAGCACAGTTCGGGTGGCAAAAAGTGATAAAACCATTACAGTAAGGACATAATAAAATAGCGGAGATGCATCACTCATCCTTGAATGGCATGCAAGCCATGCTACAGGAATGGGCGCGGGTGTATCGAGAGTTTGCGTCGAGTCGACGATGAAAAGAGGGAAAGTTTACGAGCAAACGTTTTACGACTTTATACTATACTCTGTGCACATTGTGCATGCACCGCGACAGCATCGTTGACATATTCGCGATTGCACACGCGGTGCACCGAGAATGAAACGCAATGAAAACGTACGGCGCGCGAATTATCCACTGTTTAACACGCTGCAATTAAACTATAACTTTGTAAGCGCTAGAAAAAAATCAGTAAAACTGTGTCCATCAAGCCTAACTCAGTTAGTCAGCCGTGGCCGAAAGTAGCATAAATGGATAGCTTGTAATCCTCGACTGATGACATCTGAATGACGTGCTAACCTGATGCAGACACACTCGATTAATATTAATTGGCTTGTCGCGTTGGCAATACCAGCGGATTTAATATAATAAATGAATAAATAATGCTTTGGTCGTGGCGTGCGTAAACAATGCGTTGGGAATTCGATTTAATAACGCAAAATCAATACTGCGATCATAATTATTTTGTCAAATGTAATTGCATTAAAATATGGCACGACCCTCTCTACTCTAGCCCACTGCAATTCACAGCTGTTGTAAATGAATCGTGTATATTGCAAGGTGCCCGTATTTGTTTACGGCAATTTATGCAACCGGCATTCCTGTCTGCAACAGGCCCTTTCGCCCGCCGTCCGCGCACCTTTTGCGGTGATAATATTTATATTTATGTATATATATTTTACGAGATATGCGTGGCCGCACCGCGAAAGAGATACGAAGGTATGCAAATGGCGTGTGTGCGTTGTTGGTTGTCGACCAGCCAACGTTGTATGCTAAATAAGCTCGCAGTCGGCGAGCGCGGTGCGGCGCGCTAAGGACGTAATTACATGTTCGTTACAAATTTATTGTTCAACACCGAATATATATTTCGCGCGTGTGCTGCATTGTCTGCATGGATGCATGTGCAGTTGGGGCACCAATCGCACACGAAAGCCGGTCATATTGCATTCAGCGCCCGACGACGATGCCCGAGACGTCTGGAATGGGAAATTAATTCGTGTACGATATTTTAATTATAGACTTTCAACTCCGCTCTGGTCATGGATTTGAAATTAAGATATCTGCTAGGTGCGATTTATGGTCTTTATATAAACAGCTGGAAAAGTTGTGTTGGTTGCCTATCATCTTGAAAAAAGATTTCAAACTCGAATACAAAGACGGAATTTTCTCAAAACAATTATAGAGACTTCTAGATCTGTACTCTTTTACAATCCATAATTCTACCTGAGATCCACGGCTGAGATCTTGTGATATGCAAACATCTAGCGCAAGTGTGAATACTTTATTCCTTTATACATTTCCGACACCCGCGTTTAAATTCGCGCACATTGTAAGGAGTGTGGACCGACAGCAACTAGCCGCATTTTACCACTCAGGCCGATGGCAGGCCAAGAGAAACTCATTTTAATTACAAAGATTAAAAAAACGCCTCGGATGCCATGAAAGAAAACACCCTAAGAGTCTTCACCTATATGCAAATCCGTATAAAATATTCCTCTTCCCTCTTCCCAAGTGCCGCTTGAACAGACACATTGCTTTGAAACAACAAAAGTGAAAATATTTATGTCGCACCTTCGCCTTCACGAGTTCAGCAATGTTTTACAAATTAAGGCTATGTTCCAGTCGCCAGTCCCATGTAGGCAACCAAACTAGCAAGGCGTTACATGCAAATAAAGTAGATGCCGTGTAATATATTTCTGGTTAACACTTCGACACTGGCCGCTGCCTGCTGTTTATATAGTGATATATCACGGGTAATTAGTGACTTACGATGTCAGATTTGGTTACGTATCGCCTGGAATCTTGCAAACGCCTCCTTTTCGCATAAACAGCTCACGCATGCTGAGTGAGTGCGCTTCTTCTGACGTCCTAAGTGCATGTTATTTATTACGCTCGCGCTCATTTCTCACACACATTGCGCGCATGCATGCGTAGAAAGCAGCTGAGATTTAAAGCAACCCGCAATCCTCGCCCATCGATCTAATATTTTCAATGATACCTTTTGCGTCAGTGCCAGGCGCAGATTGAAATGATGTCAATTGTGAGGGTTGGTTGTTTCAATCTTCATTTGTGCCGAGCTTTAGTTGTCTAGCGCAAATATAGTTATTACAGCTCGTAGGTTTTTGTCGGGTAGAAAACGAGGGGCGGGCGGTGGGTATGAAAGCTCAAATTCAGTGTTTGGATGCCGCCTTCCAAACGGGATTGCGGGATGGATCACTTAATGCGTTTCGCATTAATAGAATTGGCACTGCGTGTTCGCGTACTCGTATATCAGCGCCCCCCGACTAGTCGTCACAGCCACTTCCATTGCCGCCGCCGCCGCCGCCGCCGCCGTCGACTACGACAACGCGCCGCTATACTATAATAATATAATATGGAAATGATGGATGTATTTGTCAAGAACATGTAATTAAATTCTCCGCATAATGTATAGTCGTCGTATTGTCTTTCGTTGCAGTGCGCTGCCGCACGCAGCATTATTCAGTTTATATCAAATTCCTGGTGACACATCAATAACGTCCATTGTGCTAATTACAATCGGCTGATTTAGTTGCAGAAGCGCAACCCCGTTCGGTGCGTTCGCACACCGATGTGTAGTTTCGCGGGGTAGCGCCATTGACCCATCCTTTAATTTCCATCATTACGTTTAATGGTTGCGCAACTTAACAGTCGCCGTTACGGGCCACTAATGCCGAACAAACATTGCGATACGTCCAAAACGGCCGGTGGTGGTCAAACGCACACATGCATCTTTGTTGGCCAGAGACGCAGCGTGCACAATTTGTGATAAGCTATTATTGCAATTTAGGGCTATTGTTTTGATTTAAACTCGCAACGCCGAGGATGTTGCGGCATTCATCAGAAAAACAAATCACTTCCCAACTACAGAAGAAGGGCGCGCGCGCAGCAGCATCCGAAAAAAAAAAAACGAAATGAAATACTTGAATTATTGACGAAATTGTTGTCTGCGAAATGAGAGAGGGAGGCATGTCATTTATGAAATGAGAATTTGATATTTCGATAACAGAATGAATACGAAGGCAGTTTCAGTCCGAACAACTTTTCATCGAACGCGGAGTACTTCCGATAGTCGCCGCGTTTATAAAAATATAAACTAAACAGATCTCGATATCGAGAAGAGTAGTGCGCGCTCTGCCATTCCGTTCGCTCTGTATTTATTATTCCGATATTATTTCGCTACATATCTCTAGAAAAATAGATGAATGCCAAGCGAGAAGAACACAAATGAAACTCGACAATTGCGCATGAAGCCAATGCACAAAGTTCTTTTTCGATAAATTCCATGCTTCGCGGCCAAACTCCGACAACTTCCAGTTTATGGATATAATTCGCAAAAATTAAACGCAAACATAGAATATGAAAATGTTTCCACGCCGCGCAAATATGCAACTTGTAATTTTGAGCGCGTAAAGTGGAGCTTTCGTGAAAACAGCATTTTGTTTAATAATCGTGATTAATGCGCGCTTAGCTGCACGACAGTGGAACGCTGGGAATCTTACATTTTTCGAAAATTCGCCCAGAATTGAATCACGCTGTCGACATCGACCCAAAGTAGTCTGAATCGTGATCTTAGATCAGGTGCAATCGCAACCGAACGATGTAATTTACATACGATATGCCTCAACGAAACTAGCAACTCCAGTTAAAATTAAAACGCAGAGTGGATAATGATCAAAAACGTTAATAATATCTTAGGAGATTCAAAGAGCACAACCTACTACTACCTATTAATCATAAGCCCTCTAAGGGACTTTTATCTTATTTTCTCCATATGTCATTATCGCCCAGATGGCAATAAAACTAATGCAACAATTAGACTGCACTAGATGAATAAATAATATAATATGGTGTGTTCTATGCAAGTACAACTAGTAGGAGGTGTATGTAAATATCGCAACGCAGACGCTGCTTTAAAGCGATTTGTTCAAGTTGTTAAAGTGTATGTTGCAGGCGCGCGTTAAAACATTAAAATCTTAATAGAATTTTATGCGATGTGCATGCCGAGACACACCTACATATCGTGTAGTATACTGTAATACGCAAAGAAAGACAGCAGACATGACTCTTTCGATCTCTTTCATACACTTAATCATTGAACGTCAATTTAAATATGTAATAAAAACGACCTTGCCTGTTCATTCTCGAATTGAACAGATTACATGACGAATTAGCATTTTGTTGAGCATTTATTTATACAAATTTATCTCATTTCCACAATGCACGGAGCAACGTAAATTACATAAATCGCCACTTGCACCAGAGTAGACAATTAAAGCTTAATTCAGTTCACCGAAAATAATAAAATGTGTGACATTTTAAATATGCGCCGCAGGAGCGCGCGCGTCGCGTAAAAAATAAGTAACGTTAATGACGCATTAACCTTCGTTCCCAATTAACACCCGTAATTGTCGAGCGGGTGCACGCGCGCGGGCGGCGTTCATTTATTTAATGTCACATTATATTCCTGAACGAACGACGCGCATTGTTCGCGCACACAACACTCACAAAAGCGCCGCCTGCCACCGAAGCCGCCGCTGCCGCCGCCGTCGACATTATTATTATATAAAATTAAGCGCGAGTCGCGTAACTCGATTTCAAATTTATAATATTTTATAATGCGCTTTCATGCAAGCTCAAAAGTTGCCAAATGACCAAAGCATATTAGGCATTTTACGATGTATTATAATGCGTAAATGTGAATGTGACTAGCGGCCATTAATTAAAACAATGTAAAAAGTTTCTCCATTATGACGTCATTACTTTGAATTTGTTTGTGACTTTTTTGTGACTCATGCTCATTCGCCACGATATTAATTTGTGATTACTTTGTCGTCTTGCTATATGACAGTAATGAGGACGCTTGGCTTTGTTTTGTTAATGAAGGGAAGCGAATCATTTTCACATTAATTAATTGCGTCAATTATGCATATTCGACTTGCTCAATTCATCAATTTTAAGAAAATGTCCAATTGACGTTGTCTTTACGCTCAATTGAAATTAATTTAAATGATCCAACTCACCAATCTTCAACAACACCCCCTAGTAGTCAGTCAACCATCGAAAAAACTCACCTGAAACAATAAAGCAAAGCGTGTTTACAATGTGTGCAGATACAATAAAAGTTGTTATAATAAATATGTACTCAAAACGTCAGCACGTTTGCGCAGCACATCTCCAAGCCACTAAAAACCAATGGTGAAAATAAAAGTAGCGTTAATTAAATTTTTCCTATCCGACTGCGACATAAAGTGCGCACATTTTTAGCATTTCGCGTCCGTCGCCGGCTTGGCCCGCTGTGGCGTGTATGCGTTTTAATATAGGTATGTAACATTTTTTGTTTTCGTAATTGTTCAGTTTCGGATAGGCGTTGAACTATAAAATATAGGCGATGTAACATTAAACGAAATTTAATTAAACAACTTTTATATCCGCGCTCGCGCCGCCACCAGTGCAGAATAACGCTATAAAAACGTCCGCGCCGAGCGCCGTAGCTATTATAACAATGTATCGTAAAGAGATATAAATTCCGCTTATTTGATGTGTCGGTTGGCAACACTGTAGCAAAGGCAATTTCCCTGTGATATTTCTTTGGCGAATGGCTTTATATCTTCGCTCGTCTTCCCGTAGCCATTTCATTGTAATTTACAATTAATAGGTAAAAAGCGTAAATCAAGCCAACAAATAAGGTAGTGCGAAAGCAATAAAACAGATCTTGCAATTCGTATCATTCAAATTAAAGCGCCAATACAATAATAATAAATAAATAATAATTGGGACATAATCCTGTTTGCATCCCACAAAACACGAGGATTTTACATGTTGCACACATTTAGACGAGTTAATCTTCCGCGTTAAAAGTTGAAATAGTTCTCGCACCGAATTTATTGGCGCATGCAACCACTCGTTGCTGCAGAGGCAAATAAAGCTCCGGCTTTATTCTAAAATATAACTTGAGGCAAGCGATTAATTTAATTTGCACATATATTACAAGTGAATTTATTGACACACATGGCTCTGTGCTTTCTTTGTAGCTACATTCGCCACGAGTTACATGTACAAAGCATATTTATGAGTTGTACAGTGCTGTACTTTACTATTAAACGCATTAAAAGCGCATTCAGCGCGCCACACTGCATCCCGATGAGACATGAAAACGTGCGAGATCCAAAGGGAAATAACTTAAATATCGTATGTGCGATGTTTTCAAAAAATGCAACGAATCTATTATCACATAAAGATGATTTAAGCGAGTTACGGTTTCGGTTTCTCTTCGACAGCGCGATGTTTGTTTCGAATCCCGGCGAAGAAAAGCTCGATGCACGCTGCACACACACCGTTAGTCCTGCGAAATTTTACGAGGTCTTACAACACGTAGATAACTTAATACCACCGGAAAGTGCTTATTTACTGCTTGTCCCGAGTTGATTTAGTCGATTTCCAGCGATGCAAAGGGGATTTATAGACATCAACCGGGAAAATAATAGCATTAGAGTCAATATTTCACTTCAATATTGATCTATGAGGCGAGAGAAGTATAAGTTGCGGTAATAATGATGGTGATGGATTGGGTTGCCTAATAATATCTTCACACGCTCGGTTTGCGAACAATTAAGGTTAAGTTTCAGAGGTCGGCCGAATTAAGGGCGGCCGACCTTTACGTGCATCGCACCTAAAGGGACAGCTTGTTTTTCTCGTTTTCGCCGGCGGCCGACGTGAATGCGCTGAACGCGCGACGGGTACGCTCCCGGCTGTCCTGTCGTTATCCCAGCCACATGTTCTGGCTAGCCGCAACCGCAAAGAGCGACCCGGCCCACTTCGCCTCGGTTGGGCACTCTCCTGTCCGGGACTGTGATTATAATCCCCGGAATGCGGAGGATCAGATACACGATGCCGGGTTTGCGTGTCCGATGGTTGAACGCAAGCAGAAGTCACTATTGCGCGCGTTGGGGTGGGCGAAGGTAAATTAGAGATTGCGGGAGACTGTGCCATGGCATATAATCATGCTGCAGTAGCAGAATCGACAGCGACGTGCAATGAAATGCTCGGCGTGCTTTTCTAGGCGGAAAGAATCAGCCGGCATCCGAGCGTGTAATTCGAATGAATTGATCCATTCTTCACGCACACACTGACGTCGCACGGCGGCCGGGCGCCGGCACACCGATGCATTCGCGTGCCTAACAAGATACCAATTAGCAACATAGCGCCGCAGCGTCGGCCGGCCCGCAGCATTCCGGATGCCCAGCATTGCAGCGAATTTGTTGCAACGTGCCTGCTGCACTTGTTATCCACGCTAGCACCTCGTCGTTTTGTTTACCTCTCTTATCACATAACGCGGTGGGTATAATAATTTTTCGCCGAGGGTGAAATTTTAAATTTAATCAAACCCAAAGCCATTCTATTCTTCGCGCGCACTCTGCATTTGTGCGTGCAATGTCTGTTTACAGAAGCAGAGAAGCGTTGCAAAGTACAATTATCAGCAATTAGTTGATTGAAACTTCTATCACATGTGTGTGTGTGTGTGTGCTTTTCACCTAACAATCTAGATAGGTGCGTTACTTTAGATGGTAACGTAATTTCAAATGATATATTGGTAGGGGCTAAAACAATTACCAGGATGATTTAAAATGATGTCAAATCAAGGCATTGTTGACATGTTAATATCCCGGAAAGCAAAATGCAACGTCAATACGTTGTAATTCAATGGGCGTCAAGTTGTCCTTGTTAGTAAGCAATTCCTTCCTGATCGTTTCCTGCTTCAACTTCGTGACAAGCGACGAGTCGAATGACAACCCCTCTCAGAATAAAACGGAGTGTCGAGTAAATGAAAGAGATCGATTGACAAATTTCCATGAATACAAGAAAAATATTAAAGTATTGCTTCAAAAATCAACAAAACCATCAGATATAACAAGAACGGCCATTTTGTGCGAGATTTTATCTGCAGGAAACAAACTTCCAAGGGTGGCAGAAAATTGAGGGTTGAATGCTAAAGACGAAGGTGCCAAGCGTAATAAGATGTGAGTCCTCATTGGTCTGAGATCTTTTCAGCATGGCCGGATGATTAAACGCTCGGGTTGGTCTCCGCCACCCCTCATCGGAACAAATTTGAAATATTCCTGCAGCAAGTGAAAAATCACTCACGAAATAGAATTATCATTTCGTATTTCTGATTATTTAATTTCGTGTTTATCCCGGCCTGCATTGTGGCTTCCGATTTCCGATTGTCTTCCTTGCGACATTCTCCCATTATTGAGTTGTCCATCCATTCTGGGGACGGCAATTGGTGTTGGCAAAGGAAGGTAATTCTGTTTGCTCGCATCGAGAGACAACGCTGTGCCATCAGAGACAACAGCCTTCTAGCTGCATCCCAGTCAATTTGACAATGAATTAATCGTATTATATGCCTTAAATAGCAGGTTGTAGGCAGGTTGGCGGCGAATAAAAAAGCCACGCCGATGCATGGCGCTCGTCGGCACACGTTCACTCAGGATATAGATGCATTTCCGCTTTCAAAGGGGTAGAGCAATTACGGCGTGGCTAATGTGATTAGTGTGTCTCTGCAGCAAGGCTTCTGCAGACCACGCGTTGCCGCCGCCAAGAGAATACGCGAGAGACGGTATGCAGTCCATTAGGCCCCCGCTGTATGAGTGTGTGTAGCAAGTTCCAAATTAGACGTAACTTACACGTTCAACGCGCATTTTGTTAAACGTCAAATTGTTACATGTCAAAATGTGGCCCTCGGCGCGGTGGCGGCGAGAAAATGTCGATAAACAAATCAGCGTGGCATGCCGACACTGGGGTGGAGTAAATTTCTTAATGTTAACGCTTGATACAAATATGACTAGTTAATAGCGCATGAAACGATGTGATATGCTTGCGATAGTTGCTGCCCCCAAAGTGACAGTTCCGGCTGGCTTTTCACGTCCATAATGTGCGACATGCCGGCGCGCTAACTTTGTGCGGCTTACAAGTTTATAATTATCGCATCACGCGATTCGTGCGCTCCCATTACTCTCATAACACCGCCGCTATTATGCCTTTATGTGAAACTATGCGGCAATCAAATCAAACGTGTGCCTAATTTATTTATTGGAAGGTAATTAAAAATTGTTCCGAAGTAATTACAAGTTTTTCCCACACGTTCCGACATTACGATTTGCAGGCGTAAACTGACATTCTGGAAAGGTGATTGAAACCACGCTTGTTTTCCAACAGTGCACAGCACGTAAAGCGTGTGGGGTAAGGTCAGTAAAAGAAGATATGCCACATGAATGGAGGCGGCTAAACGTGTTAAAAGGGAGAGTCAAAAACAATTTGTAGAACATTTCGCAACGGCGTAAAAGCGACACTGGAGCGTTGGAAAGATTGCCATTATCAATGAAACACGAACCGGATCGTGCGCAGGAACGCTCGGAAGAGATTCGCCGCTTGCTCGCGTTTTGTGCATGGCTGGCTGGCGGCGGTGGCGGCGGCAATCGGAGAGGGTGAAAAGAGAGCAAAGCACAGGCAGCGATAAGCTGTTCTCGCCGCTGCAGGAGAACGTCTCTTCCCCCAGCGTGCCAGCCAGACGAAAACGTTTTGTCAAAGCTCTTGTCGTGCACGACTCCTGCGGTGGCGTTCGGCGCAGGAAGTGCGAACGAACAAGACCGCCGACACTGTCGGAGGTTACGTGCATCAAGGTCGGCGGCAGGACTGAGCGAGAATCTTCGCCCACGCGGACGCAGCTGATCGGCGTGCCCAACGAAAACGAATTCCTCACGCCGTCTGTCACATCTCCTCGCATCGGTTTTATTTGCCGCCAGCGGAATGGAATCACTTCTTCGAAATTTGCCCCGTGTTCAACAAGCACTGTTTAAATTTCTCAAGCAAATGGAATGCATATAATGTCAGTATCACATATACACCTAATGTTTAATTACGTGCATACTTTAATTAGTCACTAAAGCACAGCCGAGTGTGAGAGCACTGTGCGCAAGTGAGCGTGCATGTACAATTGCGAATTCAAGTTCGTATTCTAGGCGAGCACGGTGCAAATTGTGAGCGCACCACGGAGAAGATTGACTCTCGAAAGAGGGAAACAGAAGAAATAAGAACAAACGAAACGCACGAGTCGATTGCAACCTGCATCGTCAGGGTGGTCCCCTCAATGTTGTTTCCAGCAAGCGATATGGGACTACAATAAGTACTCTCGTAGACCGTGCCATACTCATTACATCGATAAGTAAACCGAGTAAACCGGAGACGGAATGAAAACAAATCGTAAAATATTATTTCCCATTACGACAAAAAACATAATGTATTATATTTTAATTGCAATCTGGCATACCGTATGAAACAAAGCCATTCGTATTTAATTTACAGCATATGATTTATTACCATTCCTGAAATCAGGCGAATTAAATTAAATAATTACTCGCTCGACACAAATTGATCCCGGCCGCATTTAGCGCGCAAAAAGATGGCAAAGAATATAAAAAATTAATTCCATTAAATGCTCGGAATACCGCTTTAAATTTAACGTAACACGAATATGACACATGTTGAAAGCACACTGGCAATTTATTAAATAATAACCGAAAACCAACGCGGCGACCAGTGGACTAAACGCGCAAAATGCGGCCTGTCGCCCAGGTGTCAACCGAATATTATACAAATTCCATATAATTCCGAGACAAATTCGGAATTAATTCCGCCGACAGACAGATACATATGACTGGACCAGTAGACAGGTCACGCGCACTCCGAAAGTAACAATATTTTGATATTTTTAATTATTCCCTTCTTCATCCACGTGTCATTCCTGCGCCCGCTAAAACGCAACAAATAAAAAACAATTGTACCCACATCGCATGTCAGATAAATAAAACTAGAGCAGCCACTATAGCACGACGACTCAATTATTCATCTCCGACTTTACATCCGTTGCCAATCAAACTTGTATGATTTTTAATGCTTGCCCGACTTTGATCAAAATAGATGAGTCTTACAGAAAGCGAGTTGTGTTCTGATTAATTTCGAGGATTCATAATACAATATCGATCCGACGCACAAGACTTGGCAACTATTATGAATAGTTGTTGGCTGTCGGTAAAGGGCGGCCCTCTTCGCTTCGGCTGGATGTCGAAACGGCTTATCAGCCTTCGCACAGCCTTCGCGGTGGCGGTCGTGGCGGCTTGCTCTCTCGGCCGGTCCCCGCTGCCAATGTTAATGACTCGGGATTTCAATTAAAACTAATTACAGCAGCCCGGTAGACCAATCAATTGATTAATCATTTAATTAATCAACTAATTAACGAAGCAACGTAACTAATGCGTCTGTGCAGCGGCGCTGCGTCGATGCGGGCCAGAGTATTAGACTAATTGAATACGTTCTATGCGAACGGAGCGTCGATTCTCTCTCTATGGCGGATATGTCTAAATTGTGCGAGCCAGCAGGCACTCAGTGTTTAATAAAGACGAAACTGGGCCAAAAGTGCATGGAGCCAAGATATAAGTCATCTTCCTAATTCTTGGAATGCACATAAAGCACGATGAAGGACGTCAAAAAAAAATATCTAAATTTAAGAAATCTCAATCTCAATAATTGCCCAAAAATCGCCCCATTATTGCGGATTGTGTCGTAGGTGAATTATGATGCCAATGTGCATTAGGGAATAAGTAATAAAACACGCAACCATCTATCGTGTACCGTAATAGAATATTACTATTAGATATCGACACCAGATTAAAACGGATTAGAGCCGGGCGTTTGTAATAGATTTCGGCCAGGCCATAAATTCTCGCTAGCGGACGCCGCCGCCACCGCGCAAAATAATAATAAATCGAACCTAATCACATAGCGCGCAGGCAAGCGTCCAGCCTCCAATAGCAGCAATATCTTGAAATTAACGAACCAGTGTTTGTGCACTCATTGTGTGTGCTTCAATCCACGCCGCCGCCCGTGTGTCTGCAGGTGTGTGGGTGTGTGAGCGCATCTGATACATTGGCCGACGATTGTTTGCGCGTCCATACAACGTACACGCAGCCCCCCGACATGTGTACACCGAAGCTGGTCATTCGTGTTACGTGTCGTTGCATTTCGTAACACTGCCCAAAATGCAACCCAACAACAACAATACACACCGCGCACACATCGACGACAACCGCGTGCGCTCAGCGTGTACGGAGATTATACATAAATAACTAATTGATTAGCAGGTATCGGTAGTGATCTAATAATGTTACTAACTAATCAGCTAAACAAATAGATAGTGCACGACCATAATTCACGGCATCACCCAGAGAGTAAACGCTTGCTCACGCCCGCTCTCGATGGGTGATCAATACGGTATTGAATGCGGTATGCAAATACAAGCTGATACGTGGCGCCCCATCCCACCCCAACATCGAAAGATGGGCGCACCAATCCGCATGCTTAATTTGCCCCGGCGTGTTGATGGTTGCATCTGCGAACGCGTCGGCCATGTTTCGTTTGTTCGGTGCAAGGCCCAGACGTCCAGCCAGAGATGCCCTGTTCAGTTTGGGGAATCGCGCCCAAAGACGAAGCTTGCACAGTATGCAAAAGCAAGGGATGAGGCACCGCAATGCGATGGCCACGTCGGAATGGCGCTACGCGCGGGGATAGTTAACATTGACACAGCGCGCGCTATGTGACATTACATTACAGCGCAATAATTGCATACACCAACATTGCACACGCACGCTGCAACTGCGTCACCGCAAACACGGCTAATGTTTGGGCCTCGGATTAGAATCAGACATCAATGCCTAACATGGACAGTAGTCGCCCAACACCGTCCTCCCGGCGGCCTCTCCCTCTTTTGGACCATTTCCTCAAATTACACAATCGCCAATTTAAACAATCCGCCTACTACTAGAATTTAGTGGTCCATGTGACATATAAATCTAATCTACTGTCAACTATGGCAGTCGGCTCTAGTCAATGATGCCTTTTTCATTGCTCAGATTCATTTCGGTCCCAGAACATCCAAAATTTACCGTAAATCATTTCCCATCAAAATTTATAACGCTTGTAATATCTGCCATCATGTTTATGTACGTAAGGGAATTGATAAGAGAGAAAAAAGAAGAAAATATCGCTAGGACAAATCGAATAAAAACAGTGGATAAAGAATCCCAAGTCTCCTGCAAATATCAGACCGCCCAAACTGAAACCACAAGCCGTGCAGATAACTACTGCATTTTTAGAGAACAATTAAGAGCACTACATCACATTCTCAGCATATCGAAGAATTACGAGAATGTCACAGAACAGTGCGTGAGTGAGCCCATAATAGACATAAGCACGGATGAAGGTTGCAATTCAGAAGACCTAGAATCCGATACCGAAACCGATTCTTCATTATTGGACAGGCATTCATTTTTGATCGACAAGTTGACTGCTGTCAAACACAATGTCCCAATACGTGTCCTGGAGATGAACAAAGATGGCCATATTATGGAGATGAATGGAAACTATGTGTGTAACCACGAATTTGTAGAGTGGTGGATAAAGCAAGGTCCAGTGCCGAGTGCATCTGGCATAGAAAAGATAGTCAGCTATTTCAAAAAGATGCGCAATCAACAAATGCATGAGTATCCGGATGATGATGAATTTCGTGAAAGAGACTTACAAGATCAGTCCTCTAAAAGCTGTACTTCACTACAAATCTAATTAAAACCGTTCCCTAAAGACTTCCCATTACATTTTTTACAATAAATAATGATTTGAAGTAATGCTATTGTAAAGTATAAATATAACAGCTAAAAAAGCAGTGGGTAGGCGGAGAATTAAATATTTCATCAATATCTATCAGTACTGCGCTGAGAGAAGAGAATTTTCACATTTCGTTTTCGAGTTATCATGCGTTGTTTTCTTTTTTTTTTTTTTTTGTTCATTTTCTTTCAGTGTTATCAACGTGGGCGCATGTCAAACGCATTCAACGTTGTAGTTTTCAGGCTTCGCATCAGCCACGACAATGGGGCACTGAAAGTTAATTTAACCTACCTGTGCGCAGTGCTCCACCAGGTTCAGGATCCTGGAAAGGGGAGAGACGAAGGACGAGATCGACAATCGTCGATTGGGTAGTCGATAAATTTTTTGTGGTGTGTGCCATTCCAACGTGGGTAAATTTCATGAAAATTGCCTATCCGCTCTAAATTAGGTAAATAATTTAAACAGATAGATTTTTGTTTCTTTTAGCCTCAAAAATTGCATGGGAGATGGTTTAAATCAAAGACAATGGCGATATAAATTACTTTTAAATAGTTCCAAGCACTTTATAGCGACTAAAAGTAATTTCCAAGTTCGACATTGCTAGAAATTCACATTTTATGCGAGCATATAAAATTTAATTAAGGCAAAACTAAATAAAGATCTGTCAGTCTCCCGCCTCGAAGGCATTTCGGGTGCCGGTATGTTGTACGCAATATGCAATAATAACAGTAATAGCAATAAGTTTGAATTACATATAATAAAAATAATAATAAAAGTAAATGATAACCATAATCGTGAGCATAGTAATAATCGTTGGCCTTCCTGGGAGCGTCGGCGAGAACGGAACAAGTTTAGAATTTCCCCTCCTTTCCAACAGTTACCAGTTGTCGGGCTCGAAAGCGTGAAAATGCAGCCCGACGCAAACGTGTACAATGCCATTGCAACGAGGGGGTAAACAAATTGCGTCTTACAGCCACGGCTGTACCATTGTGAAGAAGCAATAATTATTTATTTCTAAAGTTTTATCGGTTTCATTGTTATAATGGTCGCCGCATTTGCGTTCATAAACGACAAGCAAATCTACATGTACATCATTCCCCAACACATTGAACCAGGTCCTCGGGCGATAGCGAAAGATATTGTCCACAGATGGCGATAAACTGAAGCATATACTCCTGGAATATACCTGATTATATCATTAGTTAACGATGGACACTAAAATTCACACTCGGGTATATTCTGCGCCTCGGTGCTATAACACGCGAGAAGGTCAAGTATGGTAGAAACTGCCGTTTACCCTGACAGGGAGTTGATAATTCCATTGTATCTCTATGCACAAAATGTCTCACACGCAGATATTACAACACTGAAAGAGTCTCTCGTTACCTCACCATACCATACGCCAGAACTGCCAGCGATTTGCCCATAATAATATTATATTATCCCATAGTTACGACCCATACCTTACAACTGCACGCC